>CM031236.1:643474660-643563098 GCA_018340775.1 Taxus wallichiana var. yunnanensis
ATAGTCTTGATTAGGCTCATAGTCTCTAGTTTTGTTGTAGGTAACAACTTGTCTTCTAGTTTCATGTCGTTTGGTTTATTGAGTTGGTTTGTTGGGAGTTGAACTCGGAGTGAATGCACTGGTCTTTTCTTTAAGTCGAGCTAGGTGTATATCAAATGGTTTTGGATCACCTTTGGCTATGAATATATTTCCTAAGTGTAAGAACCTTACTTCTTGAAATAACCTAGAAGGGATTGCCTTCATATGGTGTATCCATGGTCGATCGAGGATCATATTATAATTGGTTTGATCTATAATATAAAAATCAGTTAGGCTTGTTTTGGATGCTAAGGTCGTGGTAGTATTATAGTTCCAATCGAAGTGGCCTTAAGGCTATCATAGCCTCTTATTGTATTCCGAGTTGTGGAACAATTTGTTTCTCCATACCCTAAATTTTGAAGGAAAGAGAAGGGGACTATGTTAACTGTTGCCCCATCATCAACCATTGTGCATTTAACATAATTGTTATAAACCCACACTTGTAAATGTAAGGCTGGATCACCTCTGCATGTAATCTCAATGTTTGTTGGCATTTTTTATTTCAAAAATAAATTTGGTATCCCTATCCGGCTGCCTCGAAGGGTGGATATCAAAGTATATATGGTTTACCTATGTTTCGGGAGGTGGAGTGATGTTAATTAAATGACCTAAACCTAATGCCTCTAAAAGAGCAACCGTGCAGGCGAGGGAGAGCTCTTTAGCAAATCAAAAGGAGATGTGAGAGAAGGTTTTGTTAGGTCATTAATTAAATCATAAACCTACGGGTTTCACTAATATTTGTTGGATATTATCTACCTCTAGCGGGTAACTTGGACTTGGGTGAGAGGAATACTCTCGTGTCCTTGTTACGGCTTCCACGGGTAACTCGGTGTCTAATTCCACTAAGCCGACTATCTTGGGTCATGGTTGACTCCCTAATTGTGGTGCAACGAGATGGATTTAGTGAAGTTGAGGCTTCATGCTCATTGTTTCTGCCATTACACCTTTGTTCATCTCATTGATTTAATTTGTTGTTATTGTGATTTGGGAGTGGATCGTTGAAGATCTTGAGGGGAGCATTTTGAGGGGAAACTACCCCTATAAAAGTATTTGGTGTTGGTGATGTAGGATCTACCAAAAACATATCTATGAAAAGTTGTCTTTGTTCCTTTGGCAGACATTGCATGAATTTATTATAATCGCAGCAAGTCCTAGTGTCGTGGCCTCAAATCTTGTGGAAACCACAATACGAGTTAGGATTGTAATTCCTAGGTTGTTGGTTTGGTGCATATTGTGGTCTAAAATTCTGATCAAACCGTTGCCTATTAGGATTAAAGTTTTGCATTTGTTGTTTTTGGTTTTGGTTTTGGTTTTGATATCCAGTTGAGTTTTGGCTTGGACCCTGTGTCTGGATCCACCATTGTTGTTGTTGTTGTGGATGATTAAAATCCATTGTATTGATTATTGGGGTAAAGTTGTTGTTTCGTTGATTGTTAATCGGTGGTGGAGTATTCTACAATATTAGCCTTTTTATCTTGGTAAGTTACTCCATCTATTGTTGCTCCGTGATTTTTGTTAAGGACTTTAGGTCCTTGATTGATGTTTATGGTAGTAGGATAAGTCGTAGTATTAAGGTGAGGGGCGATTAACCTCCCATTTGTTCTATACATCTTGCGACCACTATCTATTACAGCTTGATCTATTCGGAGCGCGCTCAAGTAATTCATTGTAAGTCCTTAGTGGGAACTTTTGGACTTCTTCCTTTACCTCTCTCTTAAGAGAATGAAGGAATAGATCACATTTTTCCATTTGGTCCATGTTTGGAGCAACTTTGGTAGAAGAATAAAGGGTATGCGCCATCTCTGGATGAAATGAGTGACAGATTCATTGTGTTCTTTCTTAATGTGTAAGAATTCCCCGATTCCTATTCTCAATAGTTTGTTCATGTCAAATGCTTTAATGAACTCGAAACAAGTTGTTTAAATGAATGGATGGAAGCATCAAGTATTCTATAATACTAATCGAGGCGATGCCCTCTAAGGTTTTGGGAATATTTTTTATGCAACAACCCCATTCCAAGGAAGCAGTTCTCCGAATGGTTGTGGCATAGGCCTTAATGTGTGCATTTGAGTCTCCCTAACCTTTGTATTTGGGCAAATTGGGAAGAGGTCTTGGGAGCATGACGCTTCGTATGGTGAATTCTAAGGGCTCTTTCAAATATTTTGAATAAGTCCCCTATCGCATAGGTTTCGGCCATCGATGGTGTACTCTTGAGGGTGGAGGTGGAATGGGTTATTGATATGGCATAGCGTATGCATTTTCGAGACATAAGGAAATCCTTGTGGTTGAGTGAACATCTTTGGGGAGAGAGAACATATCTACTTGTGGTGATTTGGAATACATGTTTAAGTATGAAGGAGTATTGCCTAGGAATGGATTATTTTGTACTAGGCGAGAAGTATCACATTTTCCACTTTGGAGCGGTGTTAGAAATGACAATTCTAATTGGCATTTGTTGTGAATGCGAGGAGGCATGCCCAACGTGCCTATTCCTGTTAGGAGAGTCTACTTGGCTAGGATGGTGTGGAGGATTGGAATTTCTTGCCTGCATGAATTGAGAATTTTGACTTGCTTGAGCAAGTTCTAATCCTCTAACCTTTTCTACTAAAGTCGAAATGACTTCATTTGGTGAAGTCATAGTATTTTTCCTTAGTGGCATTTGTTGTATATCCTGATGTTGTATAGGAATGTGATACCCCGCTATGAACTGATCGTTTCCCTATCAAGTTTCCCGAGGGCATTTCTTATATGTAGTGGCATGGAGGTGTTTTCTTGAAAAGAGACCTCGGGTTGTGTTTGTAAACTTCCTATAGGTGGGTACATACTCTGATAGCATTGTTCATTCCTGGCATAACGCACTGAATGTTCATCATCTAAAACCAGGTATGGATATGATTGTCTACTAATTTGTGGTCTAAGAAGCACCTGAGGAGACGAACAGATTCTCCTATGAATGTCATATTGTTTGAGCCTGAAGGCTCTGTTTGTTGTGTTTGAGTGAGCTGATCCAACTCCTCTGTTTGGAAAGATGAACTATATCTAGTCCTTAGAGGTGGATTAGCTGAATAATTGTCACCCCATTTGAGAGTGAGGGTGATGACTATCTATTTAGTTGATTGTAGTATGCCTCAAGACCTAGGAGAGTCTGCCGCTTATATGCATCGAATCCCACCATATTCGGGGGCATATGAATACCACGAGAATAATGGGAAAGAGTGAAGGTGGATGAAAGAAGATGAAACACTAAACAAGAAATGGCGAGAGTGAAGCAACTGTTCTAAGTTCACTAATTTTGTTGGTGAATTTGAAAACGCTTGTTTGCAAAAGCTAATGAGGTGGAAAGGATGAAAACATTGTTTGATTCACGTGTTGGGTTCACCACTTTTGTATGATATAAAAGTGACAAGCGAGCATGGGAATCTACAAGTAACTCTTCCTCGCACCCGACCTCCTGAGGTCGTCGTCAAGATAGCCGGTGGGGATGGATTATGTGTGGGATGCAGACAAGCTAGTTAGGCAATCTTATGTCTTCGACACACACTAATGGAATCTTTGAATCTAAGGTAAAGAAGGCCCTCCTAACCTAAAGCGGCATGATAGATCGATCGGCGAGGATGACTTGGTCGAAGGCTCAATCAATATTGAGCTCTGGCGTGATTCGATCTATAGGTTGTGGGATGCATGGAAAATGACCTGAGATTGTTTCGTGTATGTCTCCAGATAGGGTCATGAAAATAGATGATGGATATAGTGGATTCTACGGGTGATTCTCCGGTCTAGTCCAGAAATCCTTAGCTTCATTAGCTGTTATATCCAACAAGGATAATTGTGTGATGATGATAGGTGGAAGTGGAGTGGATCTAAATACTAATGTGTGTAAGCCAACGTCAATCGTTAGATTGACTTTTGTGGACTCGTTGGGTTGTGGGATTTGTGGATTACAACCATAGATTCATGGTTGTTGTGGACCCACTATGGTCATGTGCGGAATCAATCCCTAATCCCTAGTATCCAATAGTTGTATGCCTTTTGGCCTCTATGTTTAGAATTAACAATTGCCCAATCTTCTTAGACTATCTTACAAGTGTTCTTGAAACCTTAATTCTTAAGCTGAGTATCTATATCGGTGAGAATGTCTCCTGCATTTGGATGTGGGACCAAAGGATCACAACCGAATGTTTTCTCTCTTTCAAGCCCTTCTATAGTCATGTGGATATTTATCTAGGGTAACCTATAGTTTGGCTGGTTTGACCAAAATGTGTACGCTTTGTCGTCTTCTACATTTAGCCCTCTATTGTGAGCTGATTTCTTGTAAGGTCGTTGTTACTTGAAAGACCTAAATTCGAGATTTTGGTCTATATTAGTTATCGCCGTAACAAGATTGGGTTGAGTCACGATTGGCTTGAATGCATATTCTCTAGGCACTCTAGGTCCCGTGATTGTCATGCAAAAGGAAATGATATAAAGCTAACTAATGACGAAGGATAAATTAACTACGCAAGATATATCTATGTATATTCCTAAATCTAATTTGATTGATAAACTACTAAACAAAATTTAAAATACCAATTATCTAATATATCTAGAAATTGATAGCTAAACTAATAATGCAATTAAAAGAAACAAAGAAACCGAGTATAGCTACTTATCATACATGTAGTTTGTAGATCTATTCTAAATAACCAAATAAGCTAATCTACTCTATTTGAAAGACTCTCGATCCTACCTCAGAGGTGAGGAGTGAATCATAGTTTCTCAGAAACTATCAATCCCCATAGCTTCCTCGGTAATATTGAAAGTGAGATTAACATTGAAATGAAATGATTGGCTACTCTATTTGATATATTTTAGCTAGAACTTTGAAAGCTTGAACCTGGACTTTGCAGAATAGTGGTGAATCCGGTTGTGTATGGCTTTGTCCCCTCAGTGTGATCTCCTCGTTCCTTCATGCTCACGTGGATCTAGAAAAGCATGTAATGCTAGCATCAACAGAAGTAGATATTGGAACAATGGTAGCTTAGGATACAGATTGAATACAATGTGAGTAGGAGAGGGATAGTGCAAGAGAACAGAGCTTGGCTTATGCAATTCCTAGCAGGATTTATTGTGAGTCATGCAACACAAAACATCTAGAACCTAAAACTATTCTTTTTGATGAACAAAACCTACAACTTTAATGGCTTCCTACTGAAAATCAAACTATCCTACTCCAATTGATTGGATGAAATAATAACAACACTTGCACAAGGAGAATATGTGGCTTCCTAACAACTAAACAATACTAACCATGCATACAACAAATGAAACTATGAATCCTAAGAAAAATTGAAAGGCTAAGCTATTGAAATGAGAAATTCAGAGGCAAATTTGAGGGGCCATTTGCTTGAGCACAAGCCAACTATTTATAGAATCCCATTTACCCAAAGGTGAAAACCAATTTGATCTCTTAAACCATAAACAATGCCAAAACACTATTCTAGGGAACCATAATCATAAATACAAGCAAAGGTGGTGAAAAAAGCTGGTGAATGTTGATTTTTACGTGAGTTGCGATAAAAAGAACGTTCTAGAAAAATGCGCGTGACCTTTGACCAG
The DNA here is from genome assembly GCA_018340775.1 of Taxus wallichiana var. yunnanensis. NCBI lineage: Eukaryota > Viridiplantae > Streptophyta > Pinopsida > Cupressales > Taxaceae > Taxus > Taxus wallichiana. Next base: position 643,480,334 of record CM031236.1, read on the forward strand.
CCTAGGAGATCGCCGACGACTACAGGTGGCGGTCATGAGACCACCGCCTACGGCAGGTGGTGGTTTTCATTGAAGACCGAAAAGCAAAGAAAAATATGGGGGAAAGAAAAGCAAAGCACGCATGAGGTTATGCGGGGCATGTGGGATGTTAACGCATACTTGGAGAGCTTCGAACACCTTTGAGAGAGACTTGTCACATCATCATTGGGGCACATGTTATGTTATTCTTGCGGTAGTGTAGTACCTTACAATTTTGGGTACGTATAGTTACCTCTCTAATTGGTCCATTTCACTTTACACCTCTTTTAATGCATTGCTTCATCTCCACACACCTAATCTAGGATGTTATAACATAGCTATGTGTGGAATCCCAACTTGTCTAATGAGTCTAATTACACCTCCTCCAAAGATTGTGGATGTCTTCCCGTAGGAATTTTTATTAGCCCATATAGAGGTTCCCATTCAACACCCAACATGTCATTTTTAACTTTAACTCGGTAACTCAAAGCATTTTCATATCTAGACCTGATACGTCACCCACAACCATCTTGGTAGACTACTCACATCGACCTCATAGTTTAGCATGTAACGACTTTACCACAACCAAATGGGTGCATTGGAAGGGCCCAAATCACCTATCAACTCTGAGCTACTTTCCAAATCTATTAGCATCTCACTCTGGGCCCATTCCTTTTTTACCAATGTTTTTGGAGGTAAAAATAAATGCTTTCAATACTTGATAATAGTCCTGGATACATTTTTCCAAGTTAATGTATGCCCTTCCATTTCATGTATCAAATGGGGTGAGATCCGAGGTTGGTAGGAGGAGAATCCCCCTCCAAAAAAATCCTATCTAAACTTTGATTTCATTTCCAAAACTACAAATACAACCTTTTTGCATGCATTTCCCCGGGAACTTTTAATCCATTTACGGGGCTTTGACTTTTCCATTAGTTGCGGGAATCATTTTGGCTATAATTTTTGACCGATTGTTCGGAGCTTTGAGCTCTTATTTAGTCAAAACTACATGATTTTTCACACACTACTTGATGGTGATTGTCATTTTGTGAAATTCACTACATTATAAATTTCTAGATCTTTTATGGAGGGTTCATTGTGCACCGCTTGCTTTGGGTTTGTACTTTTTGCACTAAGTGAATAAAGTTCCACAATCGGGTATCCACTTTTTTGAGGTTTATCCGTCTTATGGAGTTTCAAATCATTTTATTTATATGCTTGATTATGATAACTATTTTATATATAAAGGTGCATGCAAACAAATTACCACTATGTATGGTTTGTTTCCCTACCTCTTGTGGACTCATTCTATGAGCCTCTCAAGCCTCTGCAGAAGGATGAGTGGTTTAAGCTCTGCTCAGGTGAAAACACATGAGGTTTATGCCCTTATTAGTATTATTATTTGTAGGGATGACTAATGTTTGTTAAATCCCACTAAGTTTGTTTTTAATTCATGGTCCATTAAATGATATCCCAGAGAGGGCGAATTCATGATTCACCATGGGCGTGGTGGATGCTTTCCCTAAACATTCTTAAATGTCACCATGGATTCTCTCCCTATTCACATCCCTTTTATGTTTCAAGTAACTCTTTTAGGGGCATAGATGTCCCTAGGCATACCATCTAAATCTGATGAATTTTTTAGACCATATGCACCTAGAACCACGTAGCTCATTTTTACCAAGCTCCTCTAATCCTACTATCACATCTTTTTCATGTTCCATTGGAAGCATTTTTGAAATAGATGTCCCACAATGTGCCAAAAGGAGTGTGCAAAAATGCATTTCTTAATGATTCGTGGAGATTCTAAACTTGTCGCATGGAGTGTCATATTGCTTCACCATGGATTTCCATGATCTCTTCACTAACCCATTCTTATCCTCCTACTTCATGTGTAGAAATTTATGCCCTATTGAAGTCATCACACATCTTTGAGGACAATAATGCATGAAATCTCAAAGCGGGGATGATTCCCTAGGGATAACTTCTCCTTTCGTTGGTGAAATTTAGAGATTCTTCACGGCCTTCCTTATGTGGATCTCCATGGTAATAACTTTGGGCTAAGAATCCATCATCAAAAGAATAGATCTCTTGCCTCATGTGCACTCCTTCCAAAATCTATGTCACCTTCTAGTCAGAATGAGGGTTGGGAAAGGATCTATGATCCTTATTCATTTGTCAGGATTGAGATCCCTATTATACACATATCCTTATTCTTCCATCCTTTTATTCTAATGACATTTTCATGGGGCTTCCCACTCCGAGGATCTTAATAACCTCAACAATTCTTGGAGGACCTTTCTGTTATCTCTTCAATTTCTCTCCTTAATACTTTGTACACAAATCGGCCATGTTTCAGGACCCATTTAGTCTTATTATCCATGGGGAATGCACCTTCTTTCAACTTGATGGGGGAGTTTTACATAATGAAGGATCTTCCTCACCCACTTTTAAATCATGTTTCCTGTACATGGGTACAAGTCATTAGGAAATAGTTCTTGGGACCCATTTTTCAAAACCTCTGTGTGTTTTTATTACTTGAAATACCTCATCCTAAATTATGATGAAGGGGAGTGTTTCCTTGAGGTGTATTTTACCAATCTCAACCTTCTTCACTTCAAGGTGGGAGTCATGGATCTTAGGTGTCACACTTTCTCATCTTCCTTATTAGGATTTGCATTCATTCTAAGTGCTCAACATATGAATTCTCCATCTCCCTTGAAATCCACTCCTACCAACTTACCCTTTTCTTTCTCCATACATCACTGGTGAGTCATCTCTTGCATCTTGTGAGAGTCATAGGTCTTAGGAAGTCAAATGAAAGTGTCGATTCTGTCATAGATTCTCATGTCATTTTCATTTGTGTCAGTGCATCATAGGAGTTACATTCCTTATTTGGAATTGTAACTCCTCCTTTAGTGGCATCATATGCATCAGTCACGTCATATGCATCAATGGCGTCATTGATATTCTTTCCTTGTTTAGGCATGGGGGTTACACAACACCCCTATTTGTACTTCCTTTTTGATCTATGAGTATGAGCAAGACCTGTTTTCTTATTTGCATATTCTTTCCATTGTTTGAATCTTGCTTATTGCATTGGAGCTTGACGTTACCATCGAGAGTGCAACTTCATTGTGGTGCATTGTTTTTGACATCGGTTCTCATGAATCCCTCTTTCATGGTATCAGAGCTGGTTTGGTAAAATGTGCACTCTTCGTTTATCAAGTTGTTTATTACTTCTAGTTTCTTCTTATTTCCTCGTGCAAGTTTTTTTGATTATTATTTTGGAATTGTATTTCTCACCTCGTATTGAGGTTTTAGCAGTTGCAAGTTTGAGGTATTTGGTTGGTTTGCTTTCATTTATCGGGTTCTGAGTTTGTGATTGCTTCTATTCTCATGAGCTCATTTTTTTCTTTGGCATGGACCTGTGGTTCATTGTTTGATTTAGATTTACCTTTACTCATGCATTGATTGTTGTTTAAACATCTTTGTGTTTTTAAGCTTTATCGATAACTTCTTTTACTTTCATTTTTGGGAACATCTTTTTACTCCTCCATATTTGTGAATTATCAACTTTGACTTTTTAGTTCATTCTCTTTGCATTTGTTTGTTAAGTATTTATTCTCGAGTTTGCATTTGTGCTCATTCTTGGTCCTCTCTACATTGGTTTTGGTTTTTGTATGCTCAGACTCATTTGGTTCTTTGGAGTTTGTTTTCACTTAGTGTGTATGTGGACGTGGTTTGCACTTTCCAGCTTTTTGTTACTTTTATAGGATTGTTTTTAGTTTTCATGTGTGTTAGTTTTGGTCTAATCTCTCATTGTCTCCTTGACTCACATATGTTTCCTCTCTTTATCCTTGCTTGGGTTTCTCATTTTCTTGCAATGAATGACTCATGCTCCTTTGCATTCCTTGTGCCTCACTTGTGATCTTGCATGTGTTAATCATCTTGTTACATTGGGTTTTCATTCCTTGAAGCTCCCGATAAAACTCTTTTTCGGTTTAGCTTGGTTTAAACGGTATTGCATGAATTTATTTTTGGGTGTTGAGTTTGTGATTTTTACCTATGCATCGTTGGCTCAAATTGGTTTCATTGGCTTCCTCTTTCAAGCTCCCTTCTCTGCTCACTCATTTGTGTTCACATTCCCTTTTCCTCTCCAGTTCATTTTTCTGGATATCATGGTTCTACCCTAGATATTCTTTGGCATGACTTTGTCTTCCTGGATGCTCATTGGCTTGTTTGGCTACCATTCTTCAACTTTCATTCCTTTAATCCACCTTCTGCATGGATGGTTCTCACCTTGCCCTATATTTCACTCATAATTGGCCACTGATCCATCTATCTTTCATGCATGGACATTTTCAATCAGCTCACTGGCATTGACCAACTGCTTTACCTTTGACTGGTCAGCTCTATGGTCTCAGCACGTGGACTCCAGCTCTGGAGTTATGGTCCTACACTTTCCACTCGATTTGCTCCTCCCACTCCTCTGACCCTAAAGTTTAAACATGGTTTGGCCATATAAACTTGTATAACATCATCCATTGTAGAGGGAGAGACTTCTATACTCAAAGATTTCTCAGCTCAGCACATACATTAGCCCTTTTAGAATTGATTGATTGGTAAATCAATCTCACCTTTAATTTTTAAGGTGTAAAATTTATTTAATTGGCATTGTAAATTTTTTGGGTCTTTTCTTGTTTTATTATCCTTCCTTTGAGTGTCGAAGACGGAGGGTGAGGTCAGGGTTGGTAGGAGGCTAATCCCCCTCAATTAAAAACAAACCCTATCTAAAATTTGATGCCATTTCAATGAGCATACATATGACACCCTTTGCATGCATTTAGGGCACTTTTTAAATCCATTTGTAGGCTTATTAGCATTTTTCCATCGATTTGGGAATTTTTTTGCTATAACTTTTGACTCGTTGCTCGGTTTTGAGCACTTCTTTAGTCAAAGTTGCATGTTTTTCACACTCTAGATGATGGGATTATCAGTTTTGTAAATGCACTATTTTATAAAGTGCCACATTCTAGGGGGTGTCTTTGTATTGCTTAATTCAGCTCATTTGAATCATCTTGAGCTTTGTTCTATCCCTTTTATTGCTTGTGGACTTGTGAGCGCGTCCACCATAGTCTTACAAAAGGGATTCTTTCATGTGACATGAGACACTATTTCTCACAAGGCTTTCTCTTCCCCTTCTTGTTTTCACTCATTTCTTGTGCTTGCTTATGGTGTCGAACTATTGTGCCCAATGAACCTTGATTGTTGTCTCCACTCTTGCGCATTATTATGCTGATTGCAAGGTGAGTGACAAACTAGTTCTTGACACACAGTCACATCTGATTGTAATCAACGCACTAAACTATAAAGTGCCACAAAAGGGGGGTTAAACTTGTATTCCTTGGAGGCTCCTCTCGTCATGGACATTGAATTTCATCACTCCGTTGTTCAACTAGGACAGGAAACTACCTACAATGGAAGAATGGAATACTCGATCATTGCATTATGTACAACTTGTTACCACATCTTCTTGGGATGGCACTTGAACCTATTGACCGCATTCATCACCAAAATTGGTTGAACGAGAATGATATGGCATACGGGCTTCTTTGTCTTACTATATCGGAGGACCTTCAACATCGAATAGAATTCATCAGAGTCGCACTGAGCTTGGACCTTCATTGGAATTTTCATGGAGACTTTGATCCTCCTTCATCTGGTTATGGATCTTATGATGATCTTGCATCCATGGAGGAAAGTGAGTTCACCGATACTTTTTCTTACGAAGGGCCACCCACACATATTTCTATGCATGCTCCTTCAGAACTTAGTATTGCTCCTATCATAGTTCTAGTAACTCTCCTCCACAGGACTCTTCGGTTGAATTCTCACCTGCACACCATGTTGCCTTGGATCTTAGGTTTTCCCCTTCACGAGCATCTACTGATTCCATTGATTCTAGCTTGGAGATTCTACCATCCCCTGTTGCTTCCACAAGACCTCGAGATTGCTTCTTCAAAGGGTTCATATAATCCTCCACAATAGGACATTGATTTCCTTGACTCGGACTTGGATGATATGCTCGAGGATACCGACATCACAGTGCAACATCTTCTTCCACCTACTGCCTCTTCAGAGATTAGAGTTTCCATCACACCAGCTTCCACTGACTCTCCACCATAGTAGGTTCCTTTGCCCCTTCAGGGCTCTCCTTCATCACAACTCAACTCTCTTGATGATATATCTATATTTGTGGACTCCCACCTTATGGAGATTGATCAGGATTGTCACCGCTTCTCTTGATATATTATCTCCTTCCCATATTGGGCCACCATCAGGCACACTCCATGCTCCTCCTCCTTCCTCCACTGATCACAGACCTTTGGTCCCTTCAGATTCATTAGGATTCCATCAGAAATCATCTTCCAGAGGAGTTGGATAGCTCTCTTTACTTCTTCTCCTCTTCTTCTTTCTAGAAAGATGTTGTTTGTATATGGGCACCTTATCAGGCCTTTAGTTGTCGGGCCCCATTGACACATCTTTCTTAGTTGTCTAGGGAGTCTTCTTTTCTATTTTGGCTTACCATTGACCTCTTCCTTGGCTTTGATGAAGGGGGTGTTGGTGTGTGTGACATGCCTAGTCATCATCCACATCACCTGGTGAGTCATCTCGCCTTGCGAGAGTCATAGGTCTTAGGAAGTCAAATGACAAGTGTCAGATTCTGTCATAGAATCTGTCATTGTCATTTTTGCGTTGTGTGTCATAGGAGTTACATTCCTTATTTGGAATTGTAACTCCTCCTTTAGTGGCGTCATATGCATCAGTCACGTCATATGCATCAGTGGCATCATTGATATTCTTTCCTTGTTTAGGCATGGGGGTTACACAACACCCCTATTTGTACTTCCTTTTTCGATCTATGAGTATGAGCAGACCTGTTTTCTTATTTGCATATTCTTTCCATTATATGCACACTCTGGACATGGCATGTGTTGTATCCCTTCCCATCATAGTCACAAATTTGTGATGTTGCATTGCTTTGAAGAAACCTCACGAGAGAGGGAGATTCTCGGCTCACACCATTATAAAATATTATCTCGATGGGTTTCCCACCAAGGTGTCGTTGTTAAAGTGCGAGGTGTAGGAAAGCATATTCCTTCTCTCTACTTGACACTTACACTGGATCTCCATTTCATGTAGAAAATCATCGGGGTTTCCATCCCTAGTGTATCGTGGAACCTACCTTCCTCCCAAGTGCCTGGCGAGGCGCGCTTTAACAACTCGAGTCTCAGTATCCTTCAGATGCCTTCCAACCAACTCATATGTCCTATGCGCCCAATTGTCATAAGGAATGCTCATTGTATCACTCATAGACTATGCATCATCCCACTGAATGACCCCTTCCTTCGATGGTTGAATGAACTTGGGTCCCGATGGTGCACACATATATCTTGTTTAAGTATTCTTCACCCAATGGTTCCACATAAGGCGCGAGACCATCCATCAGTCAGTGGAATGATCACACACTCCTCCTTGTTCTCAAAACTGATGTAGCCTTTATTGAAACATAGGTCATCATTGTTTGCATAGCACTAAGGGTACCCAAGTAATGCTAGAAACTATCAGCCTCAGTAAGCTCTAGAACCTCAAAATCTTGATAAACTTTTCCTCTTGAATAGTTATGGATGCACCCTTTAACACTCCTAAAGGCATGACCTTTGTCTGTTAGTCATGTACAACACATTCAAAGATGGCTGCAATGGGGGCCTCCCCATTTGATTCCATGCATCTAGAGTAAGGACATTGACCTTTGTGCCTATGTCAATCAATATATTACTCAGGATCCACCCATCAACAACTACATTCAGTGTGATCTCCTTGTCATAATCAATGTTGTGAGGAGGTAGGTTAGCATGTAGGAATTGTCTCTCATGCCCTCCTCCAACGCACGGTACCTTTTCTCTCAGCCATTCTCCCAACAGAGGAATAATGTTCTCCTTCCAAAGCATACGGAAACAATTCCCTAACCTCATCCATATTTCTTGAGGAACCCCAATGCTCTTCTTTTGCTCCAAAGTAGTGCGATTTATCCTTTAGACCTTTGGATTTCTCCTTGCAAATTCCTAATCACATACATGGCTTCTTAGTATACCTCCTTCTAGTGGGTAGGATTGGGATATTTCCCATGTAACACTTCTTATCTAGTAATGAGAGGCCTCTTCTTTGGTTCCTCTTGGCACGTGTAGTGACAAAAACATGCTCTAGCTCGAGTTAAGCGCTACCTCGGCATCCATTATGGGTCAATTCTTTTTACACTCACCATCCCTGCACCTTTATCCTTCTTACGGTTCTTGCTCATGTGATCATAAAACTTTGGGATTTCTTTATACTTGTTCTTCTTCTACACCATGACAACAAATCAAGGCACTCCCACTTGTAGTGGTCGGTCGATCCACAATTATAATAGGTCCCACACGGAAATTCACCTCTTCCTTCGTGATTTATTACAACCTCGAAGGCTCGTCAAAACCTCTTCCTCAACCTCCTCCATCCATGCACCCCTCATATTGGTGGTCCTCTCGGCCTTAGAAATACTACCAATCTGGTCTAGCACACACCGAGATCAATGACATCATGGATTTGGTCTATCAATCGAATTCCTTCATATCATGAGTAGTGGATGTGAAAATTTTACAATAACAAGACACATTCTTGTGGATCATGCGTTGCAACAATGGGCATCTACTTGCATCATGATCTCCATGACAGATTTCACAATCCAGCGACACGGCGCTGCGTATTTCATGGGCAAGCTGTCTTTTATGTATCCCTCCACTTCATTGATACATGCACCAAAGTGCACCGCTTGTTTCATGAGCTGAATTCGTAGATAGATTCTCAAGTTGTTTAACCAAGGAAGCAATCTGAGATTCCAAAATGGACTCATGCGGTGTCGATGCTCCCAACATCCTCATCGCCTTGAAAAAGCCTCCCGGGCCTCACGTGGATCCGTGATAGTTTTATGTGAAAGGGATCACCTAAAGGGTGTGATCAATCCCATGATGAACCATTGTGCATGTTGGGACAAATGGATATCATAGGATAACTTTGACAGGAGAGTCTTAAAACATGCATCATATTCCTGCACTCTCTCCGCCATACCTTGTTGGATTTCCTTGATGCGTTGATGCTATTATTGCTATTGAACTCGGGAATGTGAAATCTTCTAAGAATTCATCACACAACACAATATAATCCACCACCATTTCATGGGGGTTATACTTCTAGTACCATCTATGTGTGTGCCCTTGCAATGTAGTTACAAACTAACTTACTTCCCGCTCTGGCATAGTGATCCCCTTCACCCACCATAGCAACTTGCACTTGTGAACATGCTCGTGGCATCCTCGATTCCCTTGTATTTAGGTAAGTGGAGTGACATCTCGTAAATCACCTAATGATGGTGTTGTGGACCTTGCCCCTCAAATCCATGACCTTGATTCCCTCTTGTGTTACCTCCACCACTAGATCCACTAGCTGCTATAACTCTGGATCCTCTTGATCTTCCTCCCATAGCAAGTAAGGGTCATAAATCAGTTTGTGCTTTACATCCCCATCATGCTAAGCTGCACGCTCACGGTATGTTGATAGCAAACCACTCCTAGATGTGTTTCCCGCACCACTTCCAGATGTGATACCAAAATTTTTGAACCCACACCTTGCCCAAATGATGTGCTAGACAAAATACCTCTAAACATTGGAAATGTCTATGTAGCCATAGATGGGTGTAATGTAAAATGATATATACCTAAAGCTATTTTCTCACCAACACCAAGCTGAACTAGAGGTACTTGTCGAAATCTTTGGAAAACTAAGCGTCGGGGTTTGGTCACGGGTGGGATAAGATGTGTGCCTATAGCTCTCCTCCTTTCTCCATATGATGAGCTCTCTCCGAGGAAGATGAGGGGTTTCTATCTTGCACTTTCCAAGATGGGGTAGCGTAAATGCTTAGGTCCGTGACCTTCGTATGAACCTGAAATCCTTCCCACAACGTCTACCTCCGTAATTCCATCACACGCCGACAATTTCATGTTGTCTTGCCAACTCCCTTTCTCACACTTCATTATACTTGAGAAGTATCTCCTCTATCTGCTTCCACCGTAAGGTCCGCCATATCCACCACACCAACTTACGCACCCTGCACCTAACGAAAATTTAGGCAACCATAGGAAATGCTTCAAAAATCAAAGTGATAATCAAGATCTTGATGGCTATGAAAAGCACACAAGAATTATCCTCTTGGCTCCCTTAATAAATCAAACTCAGCAACCTCCAGGAAAGAATATGTAGAGATCACGTATTCCAATGTATAGCTAGTCAACACACTTCTCCACTAGTGATCAACAAGACGAGTCCAAACAGATCAACATCCTACAACCACTGATATTCCTCCTAGGTCCAAACACGAGGTCTATAGTACCAACTCATCCTTGATGCATAGGTAGAGAGCCATTCATATAACTCTACTAGGAAACAACAGAAGAATGTATCATAGAGCTCGTGATACAGGTTCTCCTCCACTCATTTATGTGTATCAAACTTAGATCTAGTGTTGAAACTCTAAGAAAATTCATCCTTTGTGCTTTTAAGCCAGGTTTCGACATCATCCAAGGTTAGATGCTCCATTATCACACATCATTCTCACAACAACTTCAAAAGAGGTCACTGATGGAACCAAAATGTAGTCTCATTTACCTCTATCCTCTAATCTCTCTTTTAACCCCAAGCATGTCAACCTATCACCCAAGTGTTGGGCACTCACCCGAGGCACGTGCGGGCGTCGATCCCCTCCTTTATGTGAGCCTTGTGAGAATGTTCCACCATTAATGGAGGAATGATTTGTAAAATAGAAACATGCATGTAACCTAATACAGAGGTAGTGGAACTAGTTCTAAGCACAAATGCACCATGAGATAAACATAAACATCACAACGACATAATAGAATCAGATCTGAACCATAAACAACATGAAAACACACTAGGGTTTGGTCTATAAACACATATATTTGGAACAGAGCTTCATATATTGATTATAATCATTCACAATAGCCATATTACATCAAAAGGGGCATATCATCCCATATACCTCAAGGAATAACACCCCAACCCAGTACAAAATACTCTTCACGTGAGAAATCCCTAGCTATGTTCTTCCATCTCGGCTCTGGTCTCAGACTCGAGCACCTACATCTATGCATAGCACCATCCTTTCCTAGCCTCTCTCTAGCACTAACATAGATAGTAGTAAAGCATGCAACAACAATGGCAGCTCCTAAAATCACAACCCTTGATATTCTTGCAACATCTCATTTCCTCCAAGACCTCTCTCTATTTCGGACCCAAGCACTCCTTTAAATAGAAACTAGATCCTTCCTTCACCACCATAGTTTTCCCATGATCAGATCGCATGCCAGGTGGAATTGTGGTCCTCCATGATCAAGTTCCTTTCTAGCTTGCCAAATCTTGATAAGCCTCCACTAACTGTAATGATTCTAATCCCAGAATATTCCCTTCATGGAATATTCTTTCCTTGAGCTCCAAGACTTCTAGGATGGCACCCTATCCACTCATCACGCCTACTCGAGCCTTCACGTGTTTTCCATGTGACACTAAATCAAAAAATGTGGCTAAGTCCTTAAACCCTTCTCTTCTTATGTGCACCCTAGTTCCAACTTAAACCCTTAGAAGCTTGGTTCCCCTTGCATGATTTTCCCTAAGTGCCTTCCTCTTGTACTTCCTTCTACGATGCGCCCGGCCCCTTTTCTTTAGTACTTATTCAATTTAGGGCCCAATAGATGCGAGAGAGATACTATCTCATAAGATAGTTGAAGGACATCTATAAAATGTACATGATGTAATGAATGATCTTACAAACATTCCCACGAGAAAAACATGAATGTTTGCACAATGCACAATCCTAGTATAGGAAGTAACCTAGCTGTGAAACCCAAACGTCAATCAACATGATGATTTATATAGAAATCCTTTGAAGGAAGCTGATGGTGTTGTTCGGGGAAGATGCGAAGAAACAATATAAAGATATATATGTGAATGTAAGGAGTGGTAGAAAAATATTACCGAAGAAAAAAAAATGTGTTTGTGGTTATATTCGTAACATTTAGATGGAGTGAAAGTAGAATCAGAGGTGGTGAAATCATGTGAAGATCTCCTCATTAATGATTTGATGGCATCGTTATTCAACAATCACCGATAAAAAAGGGACATGTGTGGGTTGTTGTGGGTGGTAATGTCATTTTTGTTAATTATAGGAAAGTGCAACATATTTTGGTGGGGAGTAGAGCTTCAAATGAGCGTGCGAGCCACATCTTTTCGAACAAATATTGTTTTCGAAATACAGTCTTTGTTATGGAAAGTCTCATCTCTAGTAGAGAGGGGTGCACAACTTCATAGGAAAAGGACTCATAATGGCATCATTATACAAAACGATTTATGTCTGGCCATTTTTAGATGTGCATCAATCACCTCCCTCCCTTATCCTCTTAGGTTATCGACCACATGTTTTGTACTATTGTTGCCAACTTTGTGGTTTTGACATGGAGGATGAATCATATCCTGTCCTATAACTTTTGTTGATGTGTTGATATGGCCTATCGGAAATGAAAATGTTTCCCTCCTCTTTATTTTATTTGGAGAAGGTCATGTATATCCCTAAATGAACATACATAATTTTCATGAGGAAGTATGAATGTTTCTAGAATTTGGCAGATGAAATGATAGATGATAATTTGAAGGACGAGTCACCAAGAAAGGTGATTCAAATGACTCTATAAGGTAGCAAAAATCAAGGCCAAGTTTGGCATCACTAAAGCAAGGTCAATGCCTCATCGGGGGCTTCTCGCGTAAAGCATGCACAATGCATACAAATAAGCAAGCTATCCATTGCGAAGACATCGACCTACGAAGAAAAGGCCACTCTCACCTGCAGAATAATTAACAAAGGGATTTTGTTTCTCTAGTTCCTTCCGACAAGCAATTTACGTACAAGATTTTTAATAGTTCCTAAGCTTTTAATTTAAGAAGAGTCTAAAATATTCATGAACTATTCATTTATGATAGTGAAATCTAATTTACTAATTTTTTATATTGAAATGTATTATGTGACCAAATGGAAATGGTTAGATATTGGCCATAAATCTCTTTGAAAATCTTAGCGAGCCATTTAAATACTATATTCAAGGAATGATACAACATATACAACTTGTTGATCTCGTAAAAATAACTATCATTAAGAACAACAATGTAACCATATATTCATAATGATAATTACGATTTCAACTTATATTAATATTTATTTTAATATTTGATGAGACAACGAACCCATTAAAATATGATGTGCTTGGATTATAGAACCATTGATATATACACAAATAGTATCTCAATTTAACTCACAAAGTCCAATTATTTGAATACATTTCAACGTTTGAATGTTAACTGTTACTCCTTTAATGGCTACGCTGGCACATTTACACGTGTTTGATGATATATTTTATTGCAGACATCTGTATGTGCACGTGTGCACACACAAAGACGTGTGTGCACGTAAATAATTCTGGATCTAGTCCCACCTTCGATTCAAACGGAAGAAAAATGATCACCCCCAAAATCCTAATGTCATACAGAAGAAGAAAATTTAGATGTCGTTGCAGAAGAAACCTTGGTTGAGTTGAGAAAGGAGAATTCAAGGTTCTCGCTGCAGATTTCGTTGTTATGGCTACAGAGCTCTCTAAAACCCCTCCTTCCACCCCAGATCTGTCACTGTTAACGAAAATAGTAATAATATTGTTGTTCATCCTCGCCATGCCTCATGGTTTGTCCCTCCAACATATTCCTCATAAACCACACAAACTACCACCAATTGTCGCTCTGGAACATCTGCAGGTTCATCCTAACAAAGGTGAAAGAAGACATGGGCTTTGTATTTTGCTTGGAATTACCCCCCAATTGAAGATTGGAATTGTGAATGGTTTGGCTGTATGCCCCATCGTCATACCTCTACAGTGCATTTTCTCTGGCAAGCCAAACATTTGTTTGTTTGGAGATGGACGTAACCTGCCTAAGCAACCCCTCAGAGCTGTACCGAGCATGTTGGGGCTGCTCGTAATCCTTCATCTCAAAACAAGTGAAATTCATAACAATGTCATGTTTTTAAACAAACGAGCTATGGGAAGACACCCTGCGGTGAGCTCTACAACGTGAGATGTTGTGTCGTAGTGCTAATGGATGCCTGCAACTTTTCTAGAAAGTATGGCTCTGGTGCTCTCGAAGACACCCGTTGTGGCGGAGAGAAGGTGGTTGTTGTACCAACAAAAAATACAGAGGTGATATAAATGTCTCAGACTCGAAAAGTAATTGAAATGAGACACGAAATTCATGAGGACCGACATGGAACTTTTTTAGCGTGAAGATTTCGACGCAAAACCTTGTATTCACCGTGGATTTTCTAACAGGAGTACAAGTCTAGCTGAGTATACGTCTTCGGCGTCATTAGACATTCGTAATTTGTACGTTTGTGCTTAACACACCCATTTTATTTTATGTTTTTTTATTTTTATTTTTTTTTAACTCCAGGAGTTATAACAAGACGACATGAAGTAGCATTTTATTTTTCGGTTGGAAGTGTTGCTTTAAATTTGAAATCATTTGATTTGTTAAAATGAGTGCTCATTTTGTAATGTTTGTGAACATTTTTATAGATTCTAATAAAATATATAACATATGTATACATATTAATAGTTGGTTAAATTATTTTAATTTACATATTTCATATATTAAAATAAGATATATGTTTCATTTACATATATTTTTAAAGTTATTTTAATTTTACGAAGATGGAACTTCAAAAGGAATTCAGGTTTGGCAGATGTTAGTTGCATTTTTATACTGACAAAGAGTGATGTTGTGAGGAGGTTCTTTCTTTATCCCCTAAGATATTAGTAACGTAAAATAATGGCACTATTTGAAGGAAACAATTAAACAAATATTGTTGGAAAAGGAACCTTGAGTCTAGATAATGGAAATAATATCGCAGAAAATGTTCTATACATTGAAGGTCTCAAGAAAAACCTGTTAAGTATAATTCAAATTTGCAAAAGGGGATATAATTTGATCTTCCATGGAAAAGGATTTGATATAATAAATGGAAAAATAGGAAAGAAAGTTGCAAAAGCCAAAAGGACAAAGAACCATGTATGTGCTAAATGAAATAAATAATGAAAAATGCTTCACAAGTAAGGTTGATTATAGTTGGTTGTGGCACAAGAGGCTTGGACACATGAGCTTTGAGAATCTGGTAAAACTAAGTGCTAAAGGGTGTGTGAAACATATGCCAAAAATTGTAAAAATAGCAAATACTCTTTGCAAAGCATGCCTACATGGTAAAAAAACAAGGAGATCATTCAAGTCAAAGAATACTCCACAACTAGACCTTTGGAGTTGATTCATATAGATCTCTGTGGTCCTACCAGAACTGAAAGTATACAAGGTGAGGTGTATTTCATGTTTTTGATAGATGATTACACTATAATGACATGGGTGGTGTTTTTAAAGAAAAATTAAAGAATCCTTAGAAAGATTCAATAAATTTAAGGCATCGGTAGATAATGAGAAGAACAAAAAGATCAAATGCTTAAGATCAGACAGAGGTGGAGAATTCTAGTCCAATGAGTTCGATGAATTTTTTGAAGAACATGGAATTAGAAGACAATTCTCATTGCTAGAAAACCTTAGCAAAAAGAATTGTTGAAAGGAAAAATAGGAGGGTGTAAGAAATGACAAGAACAATGTTGAATGAATCCAAATTTCCAGATAGATATTGGAGTGAAGCGGTATACACAATGCAGTCTACATTTTAAATAGATCTCAATTAAGAGTAAACAGTGACAAGACACCTTATGAACTGTGGAAGAACAAGCCTACAAATGTGAAACACATAAGAGTGTTTGGAAGTAAGTGCTACATTAAAAGAGATGAAGAAAATTTGGGAAAATTAGATTCTAAGTGTGATGAAGGCATATTCCTTGGATACTCAAGTGATCAATATGCAAGCGTCATAAGTGCTACAATAAAAGGTTGTAGAAGATTGTTGAAGGCACAAATATAAAAGTAGATGAATCTATCAATTCCAATACTCAACACAATAGCACTCATGAAGAACACGAAGATGATGATGAAATGGAAATTCCATGTGAAGAAGAAGATGATGAGGAAGAAACACTAGACACTAGGGCACCCTCTAGACAAGTAAAGAGGGATCGTTCATCAAATCAAATAATTGGAAACAGAGAAGGCAATATTCTCACAAGAAGAAGACTAAAAGAATAGTAAAATCATGAATACATAGCACTCTTATCAATTGTAGAACCCAAGAACATTGCATAAGCAAGCAAAGATCAACATTGGGTGGATGCAATGAATGAAGAACTGGATCATATAGAAAAGAATGAAACATGGGAGCTCGTGCCAAGACCAAAGGATAAAAATGTAATTGGAACAAAGTGGGTTTTAAAAATAAAGCTGAATGAAAAAGGAGAAGTAACAAGAAATAAGGAAAGACTTGTGTGCAAAGGATATATGCAAATGGAAGGAATCAAATTTGATGAAACATTTACACCAGTGGTAAGGATGGAGCAATAAGAATGTTCCTGGCTTACGCGGCTTACAAGAAGATACAAGTATTTCAAATGGTAGTGAAATCAACCTTCCTAAATATTTTTCTGAATGAAGAGGTATATATTGAACAACTGATGGATTCTCACTAAGCGAAGACAATTACTATGTCTGCGAGTTGAAAAAGGATTTATATGGATTGAAACAAGCCCCTAGATCTTGGTACAACAAATTGGACTCATACCTCATTGAGCAAGGTTTCAAAAAAGGTGTTGCTGATAGTAATCTCTACATCAAGGAAGAAGAAGATCATCTACTTATTGTCATTGTATATGTGGATGACATCATTTTTGGAGGAGATTATGATAAGATGACATATGAATTTTTTGATATGATGAAAAATGAATTTGAAATGTCCATGCTAGGAGATATCTCATTATTTTAGGATTACAAATCAATCAATCAGAAGGTATCTTCATATCCCAAACCAAATATATCAAAGAAATGTTGAAAAGGTTCAAGATGGAAGATTGTAGACCTATAGGGACTCCAATGGAAGTTGGATACAAGTTGAGAAGAGAGGATAACTCACCAAAAGTAGACAAAACCTTGTACATATCCATGATAGGTAGTTTACTTTATTCCACTACATCAAGACCAGATATCATGCAAGTGGTAAAAATAGTTAGAAGATTTCAAGAAGACACATTGGAAAAAAAAACTTTAAGGAAGTAAATAGAGTTCTGAGATATCTCATGAGAACACTTGATTATGGACTATGGTACCCCAAAAGCAATGACTTCAACATAAAATCATATACAGAGATGTTGATTGGGTAGGAAGTGTTGATGATAGGAAGAGTACAAGTCGAAGAGCATTCTTTATTAGAAAGCGCCTAGTCTCTTGGTTGAGTAAAAGAAATCATCAATGGCTCTCTCAACATGTGAAGCGAACATATAGCTTACACAATGTGCTACACTCACATTTTATGGATGCAAATCATTGGAAGATTATAAGGTAAAATATGATAGTCCAATTCCCTTGTTTTGTGATAGTACAAGTGCAATAAGTGTCTCTAAGAACCCTGTGTTCCACTCAAATACCAAACATATTCCAATTAGATATAATTTCTTGAGGGAACAAGTGAATGAAAATAAAATCAATCTAGAATATGTGAGCACAAAAGAAGAAATCACAGACATTAAAACCTTGAGCCCTTGCCAAAAGCAACCTTTAAGCACTTAAAGAATGAATTGGGGGTCATTCCTGATCCCACCAACAACTAGAAGGTGTGAAGACAAGGCGAGGGAGCATTCTCAGGTAATATCAGCTCCTAATTAGTGCCAAATAGTATTTGTGACAAGGGAGCTAGTCTACTAGCTCAAGATTATCAAAGTATGCATTAGCTCAGGGGGAACATTTCCATGAGTATACCAACTAATAAGGATCAAATTAATGTGCCTAGGGGAGTTTCTTGAGATTAAAACATGTATTATTCAGCTTACCTAAATTTTCATCATCATGACATAGATGGCCCTTTGTCATTGTTTTCAAATGGCGAGAGAAGTTAAAATTCAAAAACCATCCATTCATAACGAAAGAGGGAGACACCTTTGAATCCCCAAGTAATATCAAAAGGGGAGAGAAGCTGAAAAATAGAAATCTACCAAGGGAGAGCTACAAAGTTTTTTTAGAAACCAGGTATGCAAGTATTATTTTACCATCAAAAGGGTGTAGGTTTATGTGGTATTGAAGTGTTGAGGTGTTTCCATCAATGAAAAAGGGGAGATTGTTAGAAAATTTTCATTGTTAAATGTGTTGTCATTGATGAAAAGTTATATTGATGGAAAAAGTATTTGATGTCAAGTAGCATTGATGGAAAAAGGGTTAATTGGTGAAGTGAGAAAGCGAGAAAGATGAAGGTTGATTGGTAGTGTCAGCTCATAGAGGATTCAAGATGGTTAAGGATAAGTTATAAGGGACTTAATAAGCTTTTGTGTAAGTCATGGACATAAAGAGATAGCCACCAAAGTTTGTAGGAAGCCACGAAACTCTAGAAGAAGTCACGAAGCTTAGTGAAGTCCGTAGGTAAAGGAATGAAGCCGCCAAAGTAAAAGGAGCTAAAGGACAAGCCACGAGTGAGAAAGGTAAAGATTCAAATGTGAAGGTAAAGCCACAAGAGTAAGGAGGTCTTGAGGAAGCCGTGCATAAAGGGAAAAAGTCGGGAAGAACCATAAAATCTGCTAAGGATAAAAGATAGCCGCGGAGAATGATAAAATCCATAGGTAAAAGGATAGAGTCAAACATGGAACAAATCCATGGGAAGGTAGAGAACAAGGAGGAAAGGCTGTCAAACATTGTAAAAGTTGTGAGAACTAAAGAAAATCCACAGATAACTAAAAAGCCACTTTGTGAATGGAGAAAATCCGCAGATCAAAGGAAAGTGTCGCGATACAAGTAAAATCTAAGGAAAGCCACGGATTGAATAGATATGGACTAGATAGAGCTTGAGGATAATCAAATTGATTTAAATATAGATAAGTGAGATTTATTATCTAAAATTGATGGTGATCAATTATTTGGTGATTGTGGCGAGAATATACGACTTGAGCTCCACGAAGAACAAAGAAATCTATAGTTCTAACCTGTCAACATTTAATTCTCATTGAATTTTTGGAAATATGGTTACAGTTCTCGATGTGATTCCTAATTTCAAGGAAAATTTAAATATCAAAGAATAAAATGGCTCACTTAGCTTGATCATGTTGGAAATCCTAGAAAGATGAGAAATCTATGTTTAGGCATGGGATAATCAATATTTTTACGGTGAAAGGTGAAATCAAGTTAAAAATAGCAAGAGCAAAATTTGGAGTTAGCTGTATTCATTTAATAGACCATATTTTTAGGTGACAGAAAGAATGAGAGTATACAAAATGTCAAAGCAAGCGTAGGAATTGGTCGAGTAACTATATAGAAGACATTTGATACCATTAGAAGGGCTGCTCAAATGAGAAGACGATAGAATTTAATGAAAGAGAGTGACAGAAAAGAAAAGAGAGAGGAAAGAGGAGATCGGATAGATGAAGCTGGTGAAGATACATCGGATGAGAAGAGCATCATTGCGGAAGATTTATTGAGTAAGAGTGTTTGAATCGGATGAGTAGAAGAGATTCATAGAGAGAACATAGACAGATATAAAAGAGTGATCATAAGCTATTGAATAAGAAATCTTTGTCACTAGATCATCAAATTTTGTATTTAAAATAAGTCAAAGTCAGTAGCTTAGAATTTTTAGGTGGTTACTGACCTCCTTATGGGTGGTGCCTACAAAATATGTGTTTTAGGCTGAGTGGGTCCTCGATAAATATTTGAGTGGGTGCTTGAAGTTTTGAAGTGGGTGCTTCATAGGTTGAGTGGGTACTCAATCGAAACCATTGTAAGACTTTGGAATTGGTGTTCCTAATAAAGCTATGGTTTCAATTGGGCTTTCTCCTAAAAGGGTTTTGTAAGTACCCAAAATTGTATTTACTATACTATTGGAAAGAGGTTACGAGAAAACCCGAATGATGATTTAGATCTCTTCGCAAGGTGTTTGAAATCCAGAAAGCTTGTTGAGTATACATTTGAATCCGGAAATGCCTTAGCTAGCCTTTGCATGCTTTGTTCCAGCTCCTTTCCTCTTTTTCCTTGCATTTTGGTCTTTAGTTACTGGATGCCGCCTTGCACGAGCGGCGATCCCGTGACCGCCATCCCGAGACAGGCGGATCAGCCTGTAACCGCCACCCGCATAGGGTGGCGGTCCTACCCGCATTTCTTTCAAAACCTTCTAAAGCACACTCAACAACATGAAAAATCAAGTTGCACTTACAACTCTCACATTTGCTTCTACTTTGTTTAGAATTTCCAGCCACTTTGTAATAGTAGTCCTCCATTTTTAATGATAGAGCATGGCAATTTGGACTTTCCTTCTAGTGAGTAAGAAAGCTATAAATACTAAGCTTGTTTATAAGCAAATGGCCCCTCTCTCTCTATGATTTATTTTTCAAAGTGTGCTTGAAATTTCCCCAATAAATCTCAATAGGTCTAACTTTATACAATTTCTCGACCTCTCCGTTAAAGGCTCCTCATTTTCGGTTTAGAGATCAATTGATCTCTCTAGCTTCATCTTGTTCCATTTTTGTTATCCAAACAACTAGCGTAGCATAATACAACATTATTTCTAGATTAAGTTCATTTGAGTCTTGATTCTGTTTAGAATTATAGGTTGTTATTTCGTCACAGGAAGAATAGATCCTAGAATTTTAGGTGTGTTTTTTCGTATCCCTATAACAATCCTACTAGGAATCGCATAGCCAAGCTCTGTTCTCTTACGCTATCTCTCTCCTACTTGCATTCCGTTCAGTTTACCTCCAAGCTACCACTGTTCAAATATCTTCTCCTTTGCTACCGCTGTCACATTCTCACCTTTCTAGATTCATGAGAAAACATAGGAATGAAGAGATCACACTGAGGGGACAAGCTACGATACAACTAGATTTTCCTTTGTTCTGCAGATTCTAGGTTTGAATTGTCAAAGTTGTAGTTACAATATATCAAATAGAGTAGTGAATCATCTCATTTTAGTTAAGTTCACTTTCAATATTGCGGGGAAGCTGTGAGGAATGATAGCTTCTGAGAAGCTATGATTTGTTCCTCACTTCTAAGGTAAGATTGGAGGTCTTTCAATTAAATTAGTTAGATATTTATATTCAGGATCAACTCACAAGTGCACAGGAAAATAGCTACATCTGGCTACCTTTCTTGTTTTAATTTCATTCTTAGATTAATTACTTGTTATCGAATTTACTAGATTAGTTGCTCTTTAAAATCATTCAATTTTATATCTCTAAAAATACAAAAAGAACAAGCATAGCGTAGATTCATTTTCATAATTAGTTTACTTCATTTAGTTAAGTTTGGTTATTTCTTGCATGACTATTATGGGACCAAGAGAGCCCAAGGATTACATATTCAAACTAGTAATACCTCAGCCAAATCTCTGCACGGCATTAGCGGATATAGATCAAGGTCTTAGGATCCACGTCTTCCAAACAACAAACCCACAAGCAATTAGTGAGCAGTTGAGAAAATTAAACATCGAAGATGACAAAGCATACGCACTCGGACAAATCAACCCAACTATAGATTGCCTTTATAGGATATCCACATGACCATACAAGAACCTGAAAGAGAGCAAACATTCGATTGTGATCCATTAGTTCCGTAGCTAGACGCAGGATATCTTCTCATTGACATAGACATAGGCTTACACATACAAGTTACTAGAACACCCGTAATGTATTCCGAGAGTGAAAAGCTTACATTGACATTAAACATAGAAGTTGAAAAATCTTACGACTACTAGATAGTCGGGAGAAGAGATTGAGTTCTTCACATGACCATAAAAGGTCCTCAACCACGAACTCATAGTTGTGATCCCGAGGTCCCACAACCCAATAGGCCTACTAATTAGTTAAACATTAACACCGATCATGGACACCGGTATTTAAATCCTCACCGCTCCCACTGGATATCATTACACAACTTTCTGTGTTAAACATAGAAACCGATCAAGCTAATATTTTCTAGGTCAAACCAGAAAACTATCCATAGTTTCCTATAAATTCACTACACCTCTCGCTACCACTTTCATGACCACCCATCGAAATATATCTGAATCACCTACATGTCACTTTCCATGAATCCAACAACCAACAGATAGGATCTCGGCAAAGCTCGACATTGATTGGATCCTCCGAGCACTATAATGTTTAATCGATTCATAACACCGGTTCGGAGTTAAGAGAGCCTTCTTTGCTTTGGATTTGTAGATCCCATTATTGCGTATCAAGGATATAGGATTTCCCGACTAATTTTTCCATATCTACATACATTTCTTTTCAATCAATGCTGTAATGTCTAAGCATGACCTCGGAGGTCATGTGTAGAGAAAGGTTATGATGATTCTCATGCTTACCTATCATTTTTCTATCGTACAAAATTGGTGAACCTAACGTGAAAAGAATAGTTGTTCCTTTTTCATTTTCCATTTCTTCCATCCATCTTCACTCCTTCCCATTATTCTACAGTGAGTATTTATATACCCCTCGAATATGTCGGAATATGACGCATATGACAAACCTCTCTCAAGTCTCGAAGCATATTATGGTCAAACAAATAGACAACCGTCACCCTCGCTTTCCACATGGGTGACAATTATTCAAGCAACTAGTTATCATTGCAGAACTCCTCCTTAAAGAACTAGCTCTAGTTCTTCATTCCGAATTGAGGAGTTAGATCAGGTGACACAAATACAACAATCATAGCCCTCATGCTCTAACAATATGATTTTTACTAGAGAACCCATTTTATCTCCTCGAGGTTTTATTCAGATCACAAATCTATGGCGAGTTAGATCCACTCCCATTTTTGGATGAGGAGTACTTAGCATGCTACGCTAGAAGTGAACAACACTTCAAAAACATGTACCCACCTATAGGAAGTTTGCAAACACAAACCGACACCCTACTCCAAGAAAACACCCCATTCCTCCACCTATGGAAAATACTCTTGGTGAAGCTTGGAAGAATAATGATCAATTCATAATAGGGTACCATAGCCCTTGACAACCTCAAGGGTGTTGCAACAGCCATTATGACAAAACATTGTATCATCACCAATCAAAGTCATCTCGACTTTAGTTGAAAGGGTTAGAGGGATAGGTGGACAATTCCGTGGACATAAAAACCCGAAATAAAGGTACCGCGATCGCGGTCCTAAAACCGCGATCGCGGTTATTGAATTCTAGGTTCGGTAATTACCGAACCTAGTTCCGCGATCGCGGTTTATAACCGCGAGCGCGGTTATAAACCGCGATCGCGGAACTCTGAGACAAAATTTAACAGTCCCGCGACTCGTTATTTTCCTAATTTTCATTTCGAACCGCGACTTTTCCTAAACGTTTTTCACTCGCACTTTCAATACTATCTCAAAATTGCTCATCGGACTTCTGGATAGCGATAGATTCAACCATGCCGCCAAGACGAGGAGGTAAGTCCCCGATTGTAATCATTTTTTTGCATTTTAGGTTGTTTTTTTTGCATTTTAGGTTTTTTTTGGCATTTTCATGGGTTTTGTGAATTGTTTGTTTATGTATACAATTTTATTGTTTTATCAGTTGGTCGGCAAGCTCGGGCTCGTGCAAACCGTCAAAACATTCCTCAAAACCCACCGAACATTCCTCAAAACCCTCCGAACATTCCTCAAAACCCTCCTCCAAACATAGATCCGCCCCCTGTGGCTCCTTCTGTCCCCACTGAGCCAACAGGAACGCAAGATAATATCATTGGAAGAATCCAAGAAAATAAAATTGTCATTGAGAACCTAATTCAAACTATAAGACAAAACCATGCTACAAATCCATCCCGCATGACTTTAGCCAATACATTGCAAACATTGATTGGCGAAGTCGAGTCTGCAACCAACCAAATACATAGATGGAACACCTTTAGAAGTGACTGTAGGCGGTGGTATGCGGATAAACTATCTCATGCGGCCGTCAAAGACAAAAAAATTGGAAAAGACCTAATTTGTGCATTATTTACCGACCCTAGAACCAATGCCCCCCCTGCAGTTACTTGCAAATGGTTCCCAATCCATTGGTGCCATGATGATAGAATCAAAAACAATTTTTGGGACCGATGGTGGATGGTTTTTGATTATCCACCATGCAACAACAATGAGGTTCCTCTTTATTTTTTGAAGAAATTATATTGTGAGTTTGTGCTCAATGAGGTCCCGAATTATTTTGACTTTTCAGACTTTTTTGGTCGAGGAGGTGGCTCTGCACAGAGCAGACCTGGTGCACGCGTAGGTCAGCCTAGGATCCCCCATGCCCCAAACCCCCATTGCCTCAGGTTATCCCTCCTACAGTGAAGGAGGTTGTGGAGATTGATACATTGCATGCATTGAGGAGCTCATCGACACTCTCACCCAGCATAGCACCCAGATTGCATCCGGTGATGTTGGTGGAGGTGCCAGTTCTAGTGCACCACACCACTGTGGATCATGTGGTGCCGTATGCACTGCAGGCGAGACATCATTTGCTGGTTCACAGGATTTTTTTTCTATAGATGAGATGCTGGGGAATGTTTTTGGAACTGGAGCCACTGATATTGGTCTTTCACAGGTAAATTTTAAATAAATTTAAATAATATATATATGTACAATAGTTTAATTCACATGTTTGAGATATTAATATATATATGATTGTACTTCATGTACATACATGTAAAAAACTAATTTTTTATTTTATTTTAAATAGCAAGAGCCGGTGAAGGAAACATCCGGTGTTGACATGCTAGCTACTGCGGTTGGGCGTGTTTCAAACGTAAGTTTCAAGTTGTACAAACTTACATTTTTAATAAATCATTTAATTGCACTAGATTATTATTATAATTTGTTTCACGTGTATGTTGCACATGTATTAATATTTTCTCTTTATACATGGAGCCTCTGGCGGGTCATCATCCGCTCGTGGAACTGAAGCTACTGGCATGCCTCGCATGAGTTTTACGCAGGTTAGTTACAAATCTCTTTAATGAATGATAAGAGTGATGAAGAAATGTAAAAAGGTTAAATCCTCTCGTACCCTTATCTAATCTAAAAATCTATCGTCTTTTCCATATGATTATAAGTTTTATATGGATTGGTGTATACGAGATTTAAGAATTTACAACATCATTGTACCCTTAATGGATGTGGACTCCTCCAATTTATGACAACTCTCTGCGAACCCTAACTCCACCACTCATATGAACCCTAATAGATTTGGAGGCAGCGGACATATATATGTGCACACGTAGGGTTGTGTGAAATTACGTGATGGAGGTGATAACATGTGTCTGCAGAACATGTTCCCTTTCAAAATTGACATGTTGTGTGCTTGACCTTTAAGGTATTTATTTACATGATGAAATTCTCAATCCAATGTAAAATATATCTTCCCATATCTACTTATTTACATAGGTGTAAGGGTTTGTTTCTAATAATATTCTAGATATGTAACACCATGAGTGAAGGGTGGGGATCAACTCGTAGGTCAAAATGAATGATAAGAGCCATTGTTGGGTTATTGGATCCTCTTGTACCCTTTATCTAAAAAAAATGGCACCAATGTTGCCATATAACTTGCAAGGAGGAATGGAAAATCCTGTTATCTTTGAATTGGGGACACTAATAACCCATTGGGAGGTTGAGTGAATCCTAACATCTTTGTTATCTATTAATCCACTACATTTTCTCCCTTGTTGATAGCTGGGGGAAACTCTATTCTAGTACTAAATGTTTAGTCAATCACTCATTTAATGAGGTTTGTAAAAGAAGACATAGATCAAAACCATGAGGCCTATATATCTCAAGATAACCCAGTGTAAGTGAACAACTTAAGGAAAGTCTCAAATATATTCATTTTAACAAGATCATGCCTTGACACGTATCCGAATTCACTCATCTTTAGATCCAGCCTCCCTATCCTCCATGATTAGATCTCCAAGAATTGGTTCAACCAAGTCATTCTAATTTGGTAAATTAGACCTCTACCCCTATGCTAAGGGAATTTGGCACCGAATTATTACGCCGGCCCCTATAGGTGAACGACAGAGGACAAAATTTCTAAACAACTTTGGGTTTTCCAACAAAGGTACCTTATCTTAAAACCATGGTTCACATCATTCAACCCTCTCACCTGAGATCTTTATCATCCGGCACAAACCAATCTAGATCAAATCAGCCCCTTTTTTTTACCCCTATAATTTCGAAATTTTGGGACCATAGTTGTCCTAATTTCCATAGGAAATACCTTGGGAAACATCATTAACGTCGAATCCCAAACCTGGGATTTCACACATACAATGTATATGCAAGAACCTAGAGGAGATTGATTTTTGCGCGAAAGAATCTTCCTACCCACCTTAATCTTAAAGTGCAAAATCAAACCAAAATATCCAAATTCGACGGGTGACTACCTAAGGGCACCTAGAGAGGCCTCGTAAATTTCGGATGCATAGGAGATGTATCTTTTTCCTTCTCATTTCGGTGCTCCGATTGTGAATGTTTAAAAAGAGAATAATAATTGTGGATAAATGCCCTCCTAAACATATCGTATTTTCTAAGTAAATCGGCCTAATTCTGGGTGGGTAGGTGAACACTAAGGAGGAAGACATGGTCAAATCTTTCCTAGCTGAAGCCCCTTTGAGAGAGATCCCTTAAGAGCCCATGTAGACCAAAATATCGTTGGGTGAAACATGACTAGGACCGGAAACACTAGAGAGGCCTCGTCTCGATCCGACACCTCGGCATACGGACCCTCTAAATAGCCTCTCTCATTTTTTTCCTTCTCATTTCGGTGCTCTCATTTGTCCTAATGTTTGCAAACGCGTGAAATAGTGCGGTTGGAGCCAGTGTAAGGTTGCCAAACGTCGTATTTTGCAAACGGTGGGCCGTGGAACCAAACCGCCTACGCCGGCACAGATCAGGTGGCAGTGTAAACGCTAGAGAGGCGGTGTTTTGGTGCGCGAAAGGGTCGTTGCTTCCGGGCTACTTCGTTCGGGCTTAGTCCCTTAAGAGCCCTGAGACCAAAATATCGTTCAAATTCGACGGGTGACTACTCGGACTCCGTGGCACCTAGAGAGGCCTCGTCTGATCCGACACCTCGGCATATGGACCCTCTACAATAGCCTCTCTCATTTTTTTCCTTCTCATTTCGGTGCTCTCGCTGTCCTAATGTTTGCAAACGCGTGAAATAGTGCAGTTGGAGCCAGTGTAAGGTTGTCAAACGCTGTATTTTGCAAACGGTGGGCCGTGGCACCGAACCACCTGCGCCGGCACGTCCGGGTGGCCAGGTGAACGCTAGAGGAGGTGGTGTTTCGGTGCGCGAAAGGGTCGTTGATTCCGGGCTACTTCGTTCGGGCTTAGTCCCTTAAGAGCCCTGAGACCAAAATATCGTTCAAATTCGTCGGGTGACTACTCGGACTCCGTGGCACCTAGAGAGGCCTCGTCTGATCCGACACCTCGGCATACGGACCCTCTACAATAGCCTCTCTCATTTTTTTCCTTCTCATTTCGGTGCTCTCGCTGTCCTAATGTTTGCAAACGCGCGAAATAGTGCAGTTGGAGCCAGTGTAAGGTTGCCAAACGCTGTATTTTGCAAACGGTGGGCCGTGGCACCGAACCGCCTGCGCCGGCACGTCCGGGTGGCCAGGTGAACGCTAGAGGAGGTGGTGTTTCGGTGCGCGAAAGGGTCGTTGCTTCCGGGCTACTTCGTTCGGGCTTAGTCCCTTAAGAGCCCTGAGACCAAAATATCGTTCAAATTCGTCGGGTGACTACTCGGACTCCGTGGCACCTAGAGAGGCCTCGTCTGATCCGACACCTCGGCATACGAAACCCTCTACAATAGCCTCTCTCATTTTTTTCCTTCTCATTTCGGTGCTCTCGCTGTCCTAATGTTTGCAAACGTGCGAAATAGTGCAGTTGGAGCCAGTTTAAGGTTGTCAAACGCTGTATTTTGCAAACGGTGGGCCGTGGCACCGAACCGCCTGCGCCGGCACGTCCCTTAAGAGCCCTGAGACCAAAATATCGTTCAAATTCGACGGGTGACTACTCTCGGACTTAGTAAGGCACGAGACCAAAATATCATTCAAATTCGACTAGTGACTTTTACTTTTTACAACTTTTTCAAAATTTACAACTTTTTCAAAATTTACAACATTTTCAAAATTTACAACTTTTTCAAAATTTACAACTTTTTCAAAATTTACAACATTTTCAAAATTTACAATATTTTCAAAATTTACAAACTTGACTTTTCAAAATTTACAAATTTTTCAAACAATGTTCAAGCTTCTCTTAGCTTCGAGAATTTAAAATTCTCTACTAACGATACCAACCACGTGAAGGTGGAAGCTTTTCTGGCACCACTAACCTAAACATAAAATTGTTAGTCAAAGAAATTTAAGTTTCAAATCAAAACCATATACTAGATCTATATACATGACACACAAAATACACAAATTTAAAATAGAATATATTCAAACTTAAATCTAGATCTTTAAACTAAAAAAATATATATATATATATATACGCTATATAAATTGAAACTTGAAATTAAATATATACCAGACATGTGAGCATTGTAAATTCATTCCAATGAACCATCAGGATCGGATCTACTCTGAATAGCAGACAAGATTGCTTCATGATCTGACTCTCGAACCTTCCAAAGAATCTTGTTATTAGGTCTTCCTCGATATCTATACAACTGAATATTTGTCGCTAGAACTAGATGTGAATATAAGAGTATTTTCCTGTGTGTCTCAAAGTCTTCAAACACCCAAACAGAGGAGTTTTTTAATGGATACCGTCGAAGCCAAGTTCCAGTAACTACCACTGACCCTGTAGGATACTCAATCTCTTCGCCATCTATAATAGGAGAAGTCAACTTCTTTCTTTCCTCGATGCAACGACATAAGAAATAGTCTGTTCCTTCTTCATTGTCTTCTGTCGCAATTACTGCAAACACATGTCCTACAAAAAAATAACCAAGGTTGAAAAACTCAAATTTAAATTACATATTAAAATTTCAATGGACATAACTCAATACAAAAATTAAATAAATAACTGGATAAATACCTTGTCGCACCAAAATTGAAATTTCGTCAAAGTCCTTGGATGTTGTAACTTCATCTGCAGAAACAAGTTGTAGTGCTTGTGGAGGTTGATAACTAGGAAGCGGAGTTAGAGGCCTACAAATCCATCCTTCCACCCATTCTTGTGAATCACACTCAGCAGTGACAAATTCGATACAAGATGCACAAAAACATGTCAACTTTCTTGTCCATACGGCCCACGAAGTAGCGTCTGAGCTACAAAATGAGTGCATATCACTGGACCCAGTGAGTGTCATACAATCCTCGTAGTTAGCAATATGTTTTTCCTCTATCAACCAAAAATATCTGCAAACTGTGGAATTTTCTTGAGAACCTCGGGTCATGTTGTCAGTACACCATTCCACTATGCTCTTTGCATCTTTTAATTTAGCACCATCTTTGTACTTCAACTCTTCTCTTGCAAGAGCTCTTTTCACACATGCCCCTGCACCGTCATGCTCTCCTTTTCCATGTCCAAATTTCGGTGAAACTCCAAATATGTTGCACACCCATCTTGACATGCATTCTGCTCATCCAATAAAACATTCGTGCATTCTTAAACTGAGACGTGCAATTATCTGACCATATATAATGTTGTTTGAAGTGGATGTCCCTATCAGACAAGTTTCCATAAAATAACTGGAAACACCCTTGCACAAATTCAGTAGAATGAGTACGATCATCACTGATATAAAAGTGGTACTCTCTTAAAAATTTTCGATCATTCTCTGTACTGTCAGGAGAATGTAGAAATGCTATATGCACAAAAATGGCAACTTGTACTGAGTTGTAATATTGCGATTGAACCTCCATTTGTGGTTGCAATGTGTAATTCTCTGCAAAATCGACCACTGAAACAATAGTACCAATAGGAAATGTGTCTTTGCATAGCTTGAATTGTTCATCCAACCATCGAGCTCTATGTGTATGCCTCGCATACTCATAAACAAGTTCATCCTTAAATTTTCTCATAAATTGAAAAATGGGCATTTGTTCTGTAACTAGCTCACACCGTTTCGATTCTTTTCCATCTTTCAACTGGTATGCAACTGATTTATATTTATCAAATTCAACTAAATTATGTCCTATTGTACCTTCCATTTGCTCATGGATGCAACTTTCCAATTTAGGTAATCCGCCGCATGTACTACAACTTTCATCTAAACAATCCTGACTATAAAAAAATTGTCCAACTTCTTTTTCACAAAATATAGTAGGAATGAAATCCCTAGAAGATATTGGTGGAACTTGAACACCACATTCAGATAACATAGTTTCAGAATGAAAAATGGAACGAATACGTAAAAATTTAGCATAATGCATCGCAAATTCAACATGTTGCCTACAACAACAAGTGGTGCGAGCATGGTTGATTTTCACATAGAATGGTTTCAACATTTCAAAAAAACGTTGACTAATTTTAATTTCCAGATTCTCTTGTTCAAACTTACGAAAAAATTGAGTTTGAGTCATATCTAAGAAATGCTTTGGATGTGGTTCACGATTAGTAGAACCAACTCTCCGTTTTATAACATCTCTTGTATTAGGTGAAACTCTAGTGTTATCATGCCAAAATTTAATAACAACTTCTCTTATAGCATCAGAATTATTTTTGTCCTTACGCGGTGCTCTAGCAGAAAATGCCCAAAAATCGACATTATTGAGTGATTGAAGGATATTACGTCTTTCAATTGCTTTCATTAGAGTTTTTCGATTAACTTGCAACATTCGACTTGTTTGCGTAATCAAACGTTGTTTTTTTATTGATTCACTTACAACACTAGTAGCAAGTACACGACGCACAATATTACTATCCCTAGTGCGTCTCTTTACACCAACAGTGTGATATGCATCATGAAGGTTTTCAACAATTGTAGAGGTTTGACCACGTATGTTAGATGTTGTCAATCCTAAGGTGTTTAATGTAGGTCTCATTTTAATCAATTTCATCAAACTAACCAACAACTGACATCTTTGGGAATCATTTAAAATTTCAAAATGATTATCCCAAATTTCACTAGCTTTTCTTCTGATTTGTCGTTCAGAAAGTTTGTCAGACATTGGTTTCAAAATGTTTTCATCAATTTCAATCAAAAAATTAGGTTTCTTATGTAAAATCCTAGGAGGTGTTTTTGTCAAATTTTGTTTGTCTACAGTTTCAACATGAATTTCCTTATTCACATTTTCATTGTCTCCTTCAATTTCAACATTTGCTACATCATGAGTATTTAATTCTTCTTCAACATTGACAGTAAAAACTTCTTCATCACGAGTATTTAATTCAACTTCAACATTGACAGTAGAAACATTACCTAGTTCTTCATTGCTTACAGTAGTTGGGATTGAAGATGAACCTCTTCTAGATTCACGAAGTTTCCGCATTCGCTCAGCATTTTCAATTTTGTTGGCCTCTAATTCGTCTTGGTGTTTTTTTACTTAATGACTTCCTTTTTTGACTTCGTTTTTTGTCTCCCATGATGTTTTGCTTTCGGTGATAAAAAAACGTGCCTGGAAAAAGACAGAATTTCGCAGTAATTCGTACGGTAAGGTCAGAGAGTAAAAATCACATGGTAATTCGGACGTTGGGATGTGTGTAAATATGGTTTATAAACCGCGAGCGCGCTTTATAAACCGCGAGCGCGCTTTATAAACCGCGAGCGCGCTTTATAAACCGCGTTCGCGGTATTTTTACAAAAAAACCGCGATCGCGGAGCTATTTGCCGAACCTTAGCCTCGGAAAATCTTTGTTTTTCCCCAACCAAAGCTATGGAAGGTCATTATGAAGTGCAAAAGATCAAAAAACCTCAAATCTGCTCTTCCAAAGACTTGAACCATGCTAAAAAACTGAAAACATTTCACAAAAATGGTGCCATCACGTAGGGTAGACTCTTAGCTTTGTAAAAATATTGTTTTTAAAGTGAATAGAATAAGATAAATATCATTTTATAATTTATTACTAACAATAGGTCCTTAAGACATTTTTTCCCGTGAATGTTCATGTCTACGTTTAAGACTGTAACTTTTGTTTCGCTTATCAAAATATGATAAAAATTATACCATCCCAAGCGTGGACAAATTCTATGCACCTTAAAAAAAAAAAAAAATTGATTTCGATATTTTTTGATATAGTTATGGCGGGCAAACGGAAAGCGCTCCATTTTCTAAATATTTTCAGACCACTTTCACGGAAAAAATCATAAAAAAAAAATATTGCTAAAAAAAATACAAAATAAAATCCATCCCAAGATAGACAACTACATCTAACTTTTCACCAAAGGAAAAAAAAAAATAACAAGATTTGGTCATCCAAAATGCGGGCAAACGGACTACAATCTTATAAGTTTTTTCGAAAAAAAAAAGTAAGTCATATAATTTTAAGTGTTTAATATAGCTAAACTTGTCCGTTTTTTACAAAAATTAGTATTTTAGAAACTAGATTCCGAATGCTACGATTCATATTTATATAACTTTTTCTAATTTAGAGTGCATGTATAGCTAATAATCCCTACAAGTTGAGATTTCACTGTTTTTTGCAATATGACGTCCACGGATGACCCTATATTTGTCCATCAACTTCGAGACCTTAGTAGGTATTTCCCTTGATTGGTATTATAGAATACTTGAAGCCTCGATACACTCATTAAAACAACTTGTGTCAGAATTCATCAAAGCTTTTGACATGAACAAACTATTAAGAACATGGATCAAGGAATTCTTACACATTAAACAAGAGCATAATGAATCTGCTGCCCATTTCATTCAAAGATGGCGTACAGTCCTTTACTCTTTAGACAGTGCTCCAAACATGGATCAGATGGAACTATGCAATTTATTCCTTCATTCTCTTAGCAGAGAGATAAAGGAAGAAGTCTAAAAGTTCCCGCTAAGGACTTATGATGAAGTACTTGAGAGTGCTCTCCGAATAGATCAAGCGGTAATAGATAATGGTTGTAAGACTTATGGAATGTACAGGAAGATTAATCACTCCCAATCAAAACACTATGACTTATCTCAATATGGGAAATACCAATCAAGGACTGAAGATCCTTAACAAAAATCATGGGGTTACAACAGATGGATTCATCAATGATCAAGCCAAAAGTGCAAATGTTGTGAACACCCAAAGACCGCTAACAATCAACATAATAATAACTTTATTCTAGCGATCAATACGATGGATTTTAATTATCCGCCAAAATCACCACAACCACAACAACAACAAAAACAAATTTAGTCATAAGGCCTTTTCTGAGGCCCATATGGATATCAAAACCAAAACTAAAGGCAATAGCCTCGAAATCACAATTATAACAAACAACATTCGAATTGAAACTTTGGGTCAAAACAAGATTTAAACCAATGACCAGAACTATAATCCCAATTTATATTGCGGATTCCATAAAATATGAGGTCATGATACTAGGACTTGCCGCAATTACAATAAATTCTTGGAGCGTTTACCAGAAGATCAAAGACAACTCTTTGTAGATATGTTTCTGGCAAATTCTATACCAACCACACCAAATACCTATCAAGGAGTTTCTCCTCAAAATGCACCTCTCAATATTTTCAACGATCCTCTCCCGAATCGTTCTAACAACAACGGGTTAGATCTAAGTAGAACAAACAAAGGTGTCATAACAGGGAATAACAATCATGAAGCTTCGACTTCATCAAATCCAATGGTCACACCCCAATTAGGAACTCGACCACAAGCCAAGATAGTTGGATTAGTAGAATTAGACACCGAGTTATAAGTAGAAACTATAACAAGAACACGGGACTACTCTTCTCAACCAGTTCCAACCTATCCATTAATACCAGACAATGCTCAAGTAAACACTAGTAAAACTAAGTAGCACCTATGATTTGATTAATGACTTAACAAAGACCTTCTCTCACATTTCCTTTTTGGATTTGTTGAAGAACTCTCCCACTCATAGAGCTGCTCTCTTAGAAGCATTAGGTCTCGGTCATCTCATCAACATCACCCCTCCCCTGAAACACAAGTAAACCATGTAGACTTTGACGTCTACCCTCTGGGGCAGCCAAATAGGGATACTAAGTTTATATTTGACATAAGTAAAATGCCAACGGATGTTGAAATCTCATGTAGAGGTGATCCACCCTTACATTTGTAGGTTTGGGTTTATAATAACTACGTTAAGTGTGCAATGATCAATGATGGGGCAATGGTTAACATAGTCCCCTTCACTTTTCTTCAAAAGCTAGGATATGGAGAAATGAACTGTTCTTCAACACAAAACACGCTAAGGGGCTATGATAGCCTCAAGGTGACTTCAATCAAGACTATAGTGCTACCATTCACTTTAGGACTCAAAAAAAAATCCTCACTGAATTTTATATTATAGATCAGGAAACCAACTACATTATGATTCTCGGTCACCCATGGATACATCGCATGAAGGAAATCCCTTCCATGTTATTCCAAGAAGTAATATTTCTACACCTAGGAAAAGTCTTTGTAGCACAAGGTGACCTAAAACCTTTCGACATACACCTAGTAGATTTGAAGAAAATACCTGAGGTGTCCATTCTAAATTTGAGCTCCCAACAAATCAGCTCAACAAACCAATCAATACAAACCCAGAAGAAAAGTTGGTGCCTACGACAGAACTAGAAGTCACAAAATTAATCAAAGGCATCCCAACAATCAAAGATGAGACCATCATTATAGAAATAGTTTCGCTAGGAACCACTACAAAAATTGTCAAATTACTAGAGAAAGATCTACCTATTCTCTACCATTTGATTCTATGGGTATAGGACATACCCTAGGAATTGGTTCCATACATGCGGATGAAGTTTGTATGGTAGAAGTAACTAAGACAAAGGAAGTAGAGACTAAGGGTGTCCCAACTTCCATTTTTCCAAATTATTATTGGACTCTCCACTTTGATGGAGCAAAATTTCATTTCAGTGTTGGGGCAGGTGTGATCCTTACTTCTCCCGAAGGAAAGGTTCTACCTTTTTGCCTTCAAATTAAATTTTGAATGCACAAACAACGGGGCTGAATATGAAGCCCTCCTTCTTAGCCTCACCATTTCCAAAAGGATGGGTGTTGGCAATATCAAAGTACTCAGAGACTCGCAATTAGTTGCAAACCAACTATTTGTGGTATATGAGACTAGGATGAACACTTGCAAATCTTTAAAACGGCGGTACTAAGACTAACAAAAGGATTTGACTTCATATCAATTGAAGAAATCCCATGAGAAAAAAGCTTCTCACTGATTTTTAGCAACATCATCTTCCGATTCACTCCAAGCAATGAATTGGAAGATACTGATTTCATGGTATCAATACGTATTGAACCTTTGGTTCATAAAGTACCAATAATCTCGATATCAACACATGTGGAAGTTGAGAATGAGTCTACCACTCTAGATCACTCTGATAGTGATAAGGTGACCCTTGAATATCTAAACACCTTTATAGAGCTGCATCTCACTCATTCCATAGTTGATTTCTCTCTAATCCCATGCTCCTCTTCCTATTTTGGAAATCCCATGATAGAATCTCCCCCACAAGAGAATCTCAAAATCTACGAGGTGGAGAATGAAGGGAGTTTAGAATTACCCCCAACCCCTCCCGAGTTTGAGGAAGGCAACGCCTCCTTAATCAAGGGAACCATCGACATAAATATTGGAACAAAGGAAGAACCAAAGATTTTGAAACTAGGATCCTCATTAACTCCAGAGGAGATAGAAATACATACCCAGATCCTCAAAGAACATCAAAAGGCTTTCACATTTAGTTACAAAGAAATGACGAGAATTACACCACATATCGCGGTACACAATCTTGTCACCAAACCAGATGCAAAGCCAATCAAGAAAAAGTCAAGACCAATGAAGCCAAAAGTGGCTCTCATGGTAAAAGAGGAAGTGATGAAACTCCTCTAAGTGGGGTTCATCAAACCAGCCAACTATTCACAATGGGTATCTAATATTGTCTCCGTTCTCAAAAAGAATGGGAAGATACACATTTACATAGACTTTCGGGACAAGCTTCCCAAAGATAACTTCCCATTACCATCCATCGACGTTATTGTTGATACAAAAGTTGGATTTGAGTTGTTGTCCCTCATGGATGGGTTCTCAGATATAATCAAATTAAAATATCCAAGGAAGATCAAGCCAAGACTACATTTATAACTCCTTGGGGAACCTACTATTATGATGTCATGTCATGTTATTTTCTTAAGAACGTTGGCGCTACATACCAATGGGAAATGACATATATATTCCATGACCTTATTCATAAGATCATGGAATCCTACATAGATGACTTGTTGGCCAAGGCCAAAAGTGTTGTGATCACCCAAAAGTGCTTTGTATCATTCTCTCATGATTGATCGAATATGGTGTCACATTGAATCCAAGAGAAATGTGTATTCGGTGTAACAGGAGGCAAGCTTCTAGGTTACATTATATTGTCATGAGGGATTGATGTCGACCCAGCCAAAATTTGGGTTGTTCTTGAAATGATTCCACCATCAGATGAGTCTGGTATTAGATCATTTCTTGGGAAACTTGATGCAATTTGAAGGTTCATCCCGGACTTAAGTTTTGTTGTCCATCCAATCAATAATCTATTAAAAAAATATTATAGCATTGATTAGACAGAAGAATGCAACGAGGCCTTCGAGGCAGTTAAATGCTTCTTGTTGTCCCCTCCCACACTAATGCCTCCTAGACCAAATCATCCTTTGATCTTGTACTCACGAGCTACTGATGTCTCACTAGCCTATATGTTGGCTCAAGAAGATGATGATAAATGAGAACATGTAGTTTACTTCATTAGTTGGACGTTGCTCAACTATGAGACACGTTACACACAAGAAGAAAGAGAATGCCTTGCCATAGTCTTTGCAACAAAACATTTAAGACATTACATGCTAAATCAAGAAACAAGGGTGATTTTCAAGACAAATCACTTATAGACATTCCTCATGCAAGGGTCTTTATCTAAAAAGGATGGATGTTTCATAACCTTAATGGGTGAATTTGAACTAACATTTGTAAACCAAAAATCTATTAAGGGGCAAATCATTGCAGACTGGTTGGCTGACAATCCATTAAATGGAGGTGATCTAGTAGATTTAGACTTTCCGATGAGTGTGTATATTTTGTCGAAACCAGGCCCCCTATCTCTATATGTCCTTAGTACACCGACATAATCAATTTCATCATGGACCACACATACCTGAAGGGGCCACATCACAACAAAGAAGGCGGTTACACATTATCGCTGCTAAATACATCATCTTAGAACAAGTACTCTATCGTAGAGCCTTCGATGAAATGTTGTTAAGATGTGTCAACATAGTAAGAATATGAAAGGATTCTTTTCAAATCCCATAGCGAGGTATGTGGAGGCCACTTTGGTGGCCATGCCATTGCTTGCAAGATACATCGGATGGGCTATTTATGGCCCACCCTAGAACATGACCACTAGAGTTTGTGTGCAAATGCCATAAATGCCAAGAATTCTCCCACGAGATTCACATGCCAATGGCATAGGCTCTACAACCAATCGCAACCCCTTGGCCCTTTTCCACATGGGGCCTAGACTTGATAGGGAAATTCTCTCCCTCATCAACAGATGGCCATAACTTTATAATCATGGCCACATAATACTTTACAAAATGGGTAGAGGCCATGCCTCTCACCACCGTACCAGGTTCCATAATTGCTAAGTTTATTCTAAATCAAATCATTTATAGGTATGGTGTCCCACAAGTCATTATCTCAGATAATGGAACATCCTTCAAGAATGATGAAGTCCATGAACTATGTAGTAAATTCAAGATAAACCATCACATGACTTCTCTTTATTACCCCCAAGCCAATGGATAGGCTGAGGCCACAAATAAAACATTAAAAACCATTCTCCTCAAAACAGTTAAGGAGAACAAACGGGATTGGCATTTAAAGCTATACCTAGCCTTGTGGGCCTATCGAATGTCAATAAGAACACCAACAGGGGAAACCCCTTTCTCATTGGTATTTGAGTCGAAGCAGTTTCTACCAATAGAGGTTGAAATACCTAGCCTCTACATCTCATTACAAGGGATCTTAGGAGAAGAATCCTATAGAGAGGCATAACTCTCTCAATTAGAAAGCCTTGATGAGGCTAGGTTAAATGTCGAGAAAAGGCACAAAGCCTACGCTAACCGAATGTGTCGGCAATATAACAAGAAATTCTATGAATGAGAAATATACGAGGGTGATCTAGTTCTAAGACTAGATAGTCCAGATTGATAAGAAAACCGGTGAAGGAAGGAAATTCCGGCCTAAGTGGTTAGGCCCATACCAAGTCATGAAGGACTACAGAAATGGTGCGTATCTCTTGTGTACACTAGAAGGTGAGGAATTTAATGAAACTATTAATTCCTTACATCTTAAACATTTTACGCATAAGTCATCAGCATCACCATTTGTATACTATGTTCACCTGCATTGCATTAGTCATTTAGTTAGTTCATTTTGTTCACTCATTTTGTAAATGTTGTGGTCAAGGAACTTATTCTTAAGTAATTTATTACAAGCTTATGAAAATATTGGCAAAACATTCAAATCATATCTCTTCAATTTTCATAATATCATCAAATGATTTTGAAATCATCTCATCAATTCGATAGACAAAATCTTGACAAAAACCATACCAAGGCCTGCATACTTGGTCATACTCATTTTCTTCTACTAGGTTAAGTTGTTCTTACCTACGGTCTATTCTAGAAGCTTCTTGGTGTCACATCTATCCCTCTTACGTCTCTTTGAAACAAGGATACTCCAAAATTATAGATCACAAATGTCAAAGTCAAATTGAATCAAAATACTAAACAAAACAAAATATTTTATTTTACACACTTCTTTTCCCTACCAACCTTCGGTGATGAGCCCACATCTCTTACTAGTGGTGTGAGGTTGGGAAAGGAAAGAAGTGCCCTTACTCGCCTATGTCCTACCTTCGGTGATAAGCCCATACTTCTTACTAGTAGCATGGGGCAGGGCATAGGGGGTCCATTCATGCAAATTAATGAATCTTAGTGTTTTAAAATTCAAAACAAAGTGTATTGTGAAAAGTGAAATTAAGCATCCAAGTTCCAAAGAGATCAAATCCTCAAAACCAGATTTTGTCAACCAAGTTTCCATTTATGGATCTAAGTCTAGATAAACTAGAAAGTAAGTTACATTTGAGCTATGTAGTAGGTTTGAGTAAGGTAAGTACGTAGGTCTAAATTTGGTTTCTGTCAATACTTTGTCTTTCTCTCATCATTTCCATTCAGTCAAACTCATACAATTTGCGCCCTTTCTAGCTCTTGGTGTTGAGCCCTCGCATCTTACTAGTTACGTGGAGTTAGGAATGGGGCAAGTTCATCTCATTATCACTACATATTCATCACATTTTTCCAAAACAAGAAGAAGCAATGAATATTTCCCAAAGAAGCCAAAAGTTTAAGTACTATAGTATGTTTGCATCATCACATATCAACATTATAAAAAACAAAAAAAAAGAGAAACATTATGTTCAACATTTGTTATCACTTGTCATCCATTGCATACATTTTAAAAAGCATATAAAAACAAAGATTTTAAAGCATCTAGTATACACATGAGAAAAAATCACAAAAAATCTAGATACAAAGAAGATCTAAATCCAAAACACGATCCTTATATATATATATATATATATATATAAATCATGTTTTATATACAATGCCATCATGCACTAGGCATGGTCAAAATGCTCAATGAGCCCAAAAAAGTACAAAAAAACTCATATAAACATCCGAAAAAATCACTACAAAAAGACCAAATGGCCTCTCAATCCCTGTAGGATCCCTCGGAGGGTGCATGACCATGTCTAGGGCCTGCTTGCTATGATGACGCTCGAATGCACTCAATGATGGGAGTGCTCATGATCACGACCACTGGCTGTGGTCTCACTATGAGAATGGATACACGTCATCAAACGATGCTCAATAGTCCTATATCTAGCTACCTCAATACGAAGGGAAGACACTAACTCTGCCACCTTCCTAGACAGGGGAAAACACATCAGTATGTTTGCCAGCTACTGAAGGCTCTCCAACGTCCTCAGTAAGCTAAGCTCGAGTCTTCCCTGAGGGGAGCAATAGGGTGTCCACACACACCTGCGAATCAAATCCCCCATCCCGAAAGTAGTCATTGCGCTATAAATAAAAAGAGAAATAACAAGTTAGAAAATCACCAAAAACAAATTCAAAAACAAGCAAAACAACAAAAAAGAAATATCAACTAACATCTCTAGCTAACAGGGTCGAGAGAAGAGTAGTAACTCACTCGGATCTCTGGGCATCCAAGTGGGGTCTCTAGGATCTGCACTGCTACTGATGACTGCTCACCATTGATCAGAGCCTCCCCAAGATCTGGAACAAAATGACATCCCGCCATGACTCATCATCTCCCTCAGTGTCCTAGTAAGGAAATCTCTCTGAGACCAAGGTCTCCTTCTCCGCACTCGCTCTCCCCTCTCCGCCCTCAAGATATCATGAGTGTCATGCCACTTAGAATCACTATCATCCTCCTCATCCATCCCACCGACCTCACCTCCAACCCCCTCTCCCATCATCTCCTCCTCATTTCTCCCTCTTATGAACTCCTTAGAGTCTGAGTCCACATCAATGGGCTCATCTCCCTCTCCACTATGAGCAGGAGCAGCCCTAATCTGAAGTAAGGGTGCTCAAGGAGCACCGAAGCTCCCCTCGAGCACGAACCACCCACCTAACTACAATAGGAACTCCAAGAGTAACCATGGTCCAACCTTGGCCTCCTCTAGGACCTCCAGGGCCTCACGAATAGTCATATACACTGGCCCTACTGGAGGAAGCATATCAACATAGGGAGGCCAAACTGTTGAGGGACTCGATCAAATGGGTGGGTCTCCAACCTCCCTATCCTGTCTACCAACTGACCTGTAGTAGAGCAGGAAATCAATGTATGCATCTCCTCTCCCCACAGTCCTGCCATGGCCTGATAAGGAGTGGCCTCCATGTTCGGCATGGTAGAAGTTAATGAAGCCATTGGCTGATGTGGCATCCTGAGTACTATCATCCCCATCCACCTCACTTCCCTAATAGCCCCCAGATCCTCTGCTAGTACACCCCTCCCATAGGGAATGATACGCTCATACACCCAACTCATAACTAGAGTAGGGTGACTCAAAGACTGCCCCTATAACCTGACCACCCTATATAAGTCATGGTAGGTGGTCCCAAGAATGTCTTCTCCCCAAGCATAAGTACGGCCATGAGCCTCAATCTGTGCAATCATGGGAGACCAGCAGTATAATAGAGTATCTCCTCCCTTATCCCAATCAACTGTGAGGCCAAGATACCCATAATGGCCTTATGGATGGTGGGGATAGGAGCAACAATAATAGACTGGACCTTCACCCCCTTCTTCAAACCAAAGGAGACAACAACATCTCCCATATAAGTAGCCCACTTAATCATCTAGGACTGGATCATGTTGTCTTAAGAGACAACTGCCTCCCAAGAATCGGAACCCCAGTATACGATAAACATCCTCCAAGTGATAGTCCACTCACCCCTAACACCTAGAAACTGGAAATTATTCCATTCCGCATCCCATTATGAGAATAAGTCACACAATATGTGACTGACAGGAGCAACATGAGGAACCTGTGAAATCCTCAAAATATTGGCCCTCTGCAGAGTGTCTCACTGCTCCGAGTCAGTGAGTCTAACACTTGAGAGCCAATCACACTCCCTCTCTCTGCTCCACCGAATATACTCCTCCTTCTTCTGCATC
This sequence comes from Taxus wallichiana var. yunnanensis, assembly GCA_018340775.1. Lineage (NCBI taxonomy): Eukaryota > Viridiplantae > Streptophyta > Pinopsida > Cupressales > Taxaceae > Taxus > Taxus wallichiana. Next base: position 643,522,629 of record CM031236.1, read on the forward strand.
CACCCAAAACAAAGAAAAAGAGAAAGTTAACAACATAATCCAACAGATAAGCTCATCAAAAACATAGAAAAATGTCAAAAATGTAAAAATAATTAATTTATACATCCTTTTTTGCTTTTGTTCAAAACCATTGCCCCTGTGCAGTGAGCGGCGCGGTTCCATGACCACCACCTTCGTGAGGTGGTGGTCCATGATCTTCGCTATCGCTTCATAGGAGGATGGGTGGCGGCCCCACCACCGCCACTGCGTGCAGGTGGCGGTCTCAGTGCCGAATCGCGCATACGCCCTAAATCCCTAAAAAATCTTAAAACAACCACATTTTTGACAAAATAAAACCTACCCTATGGGTGCCCCCTAGAGACTCATTTAACACTAACATTTTCAAAAATGATCCCCCAAGACAAATATTTCAACATTTCTATATTTTAGGTTTAAAAACGATAAATTGAGAAAAACTAACCTGAGACTTTGTAGGTCGATCTCCTACTCTGGAGGCATGATCACGATCTCGCAACGAATGTTTTGACTGCACTCTCATCGAAAATGGTTACAGTGGGTCCCAGAGCTCAAAAATTACCAAATTGATATGCACAAATGAATAGTAAAATGAGCTCATTTTTTTATATATATAAGTATTCTAATCTTATTTTGAGTGTTCTTACGTAGAGTTGGAGCACCGACAAAGGTAAGTTCTTATCCCATGTAAATGGTGAGTCCTCATTTCATTTTAATTTAGTATTTATTTTTTGATTTCTTTTATCTATCTACACTTGAGTCCCCTTTTCATTTTACAGATAGCAGGAATTTGGATGGTGACATTGTGACACACGGGCATGTCAAGTATAGCTTATAACTCCCCATTTCAGACCACCATACTCGGACCCACCATTTTATTCCTCTTCATGGCTAAAACGCTTCTCCAAGGGGCAATATGTACATACCCAAAATTTTATGTACTTGTTGTGTTGGAAAGAGGTTATGGAAAACCCCAATGATGATTCAGATCTCTTCGCAAGGTGTTCGGAATCCAAAAGCTTGAGTATACATTTGCATCCTAAAATGCCTTATCTAGCCTTTGCATGCTTTGTTCTAACTCCTTTCCTCTTTTTCCTTTCATTTTGGTCTTTAGTTATAGGACCGCCGCCGCCCTGGCGGTCCCGTGATCGACACCACCCAAACAAGGGGGCGGTCCTGTAACTTCCCCCTACATAGGGTGGTGGTCCTGCCCACACTTTCCAAAACCTTCTAGCACACTCAACAACATGAAAAATCAAGTTACACTTACAACTCTCACCGCTTCTTCTTTGTTTAGAGTTTCCAGCCACTTTGTAATAGTAGTCCTCCATTTTAAATGATAAAGCATAGCAATTTGGACTTCCTTCTGGTGAGTAAGAAAGCTATAAATACTAAGCTTGTTTACAAGCAAATGGCCCCTCTCTCTCTATGATTTATTATTTAGTGTGTTTGAAAGTTCCTCAATAAGTCTCAATAGGTCTAGATTTTATACAAGTTCTCAACCTCTCAGTTCAAGGCTCCTCATTTCTGGTTTAGAGATCACTTGATCTCTCTAGTTTCATCTTGTTCCATTATTGTTCTCCAAACAACTAGCTTAGCATAATATAACATTAGTTCTAGATTAATTTCATTTGAATCTTGATTCTGCTTAGAATTATAGGTTGTTATTTCATCACAGGAAGTATAGGTCCTAGAATTTTAGGTGTGTTTTTTGTATCCCTACAACAATCCTACTAGGAATCGCATAGCCAAGCTCTATTCTCTTGCGCTATCTCTCTCCTACTTGCATTCCATTCGGTTTACCTCCAAGCTACCACTATTCAAATATCTTCTCCTGTTGCCGCTATCACATTCTCACCTTTCTAGATTCACGAGAACACGTAGGAACGAAGAGATCACACTGAGGGGACAAGCTATGATATAATTAGATTTGCCTCTATTTTACAGATTCTAGGTTTGAATTGTCAAAGTTGTAGTTACAATATATCAAATAGAGTAGTGAATCATTTCATTTCAGTTAAGCTCACTTTCAATATTACTAGGGAAGCTGTGGGGAATGATAGCTTCTGAGAAGCTATGATTTGTTCCTCACTTCTGAGGTAAGATTGGAGGTCTTTCAATTAAATTAGTTAGATATTTATATTCAGGATCAACTCACAAGTGCACAGGAAAATAGCTACATCTGGCTACCTTGCTTGTTTTAGTTTTATTCTTAGATTAATTACTCATTATCTAAATTTATTAGATTAGTTGCTCTTTAAAATCATTCAAGTTTATATCTTGAAAATACAAAAAGAACAAGCATAGCGTAGATTCATTTTCATAATTAGTTTACTTCATTTAGTTAAGTTTGGTTATTTCTTGCATGACTATTATGGGACCAAGAGAGCCCAGGGATTACATATTCGAACCAATAATACCTCAGCCAAATCTCTTCATGGCATTAGCAGATATAGATCAAGGTCTTAGGATCCATGTCTTCCAAACAACAACAAACCCACAAGCAATTAGTGAGAATTGAGAAAATTAAACATTGAAGATGACAAAGCATACGAATTTTGGTCAAATCAACCCAACTATAGATTGCCTTGATAGGATGTCCATATGACCATACAAGAACCTGAAAGAGAGAAAACATTTGGTTGTGATCCATTAGTTCCACAGCTAGCAGCAGAGACCTTCTCATTGACATAGACACAGGCTTATGCATACAAGTTGCTAGAACACCCGTAAGGTATTCCGAGAAGATCGCACAACTCCTGATATTAAACATAGAAGCTAAAAAAGCTTATGAACACTAGATATTTAGGAGAAGAGATTGATTCTTTACATGACCATAAAAGGTCCTCAACAACCATGAACTCATGGTTGTGATCCCTAGGTCCCACAACCCAATGGGCCTGCTAATCAATTAAACATTGACACCAGTTTATGTACACTGGTATTTAGATCCTCACCGCTCCCATCGGATATCATTACACAACTTTCGTGTTAAACATAGAAACCAATCAAGCTAATATTTTCTGGGTCAGACCAGAAAACCATCCATAGTTTCCTATAAATTCACTACACCTCTCACTACCACTTTCATGACCCTGTCTGGAAATATATACGAAGCACCTACAGGTCACTTTCCATGAATCCAATAGCCAAAAATAGGATCTCAGAGCTCGACTCGAGCAGTTATAGTGTTCAATTGATTACTTTGATTATATGATTTCCTCTAATAGATTTATTTCCATCGGTTGATCAACATTGTATTGAAAATTTTAATCCACTTTTCTTATTTATCCTATAAATTTTATGTTTTGTGTTATATTTCCTCATATGCTTGTTAAATACTTGTGATTATATCTCCTTAATAGATATCCGGATCAACATTGTTGAAAATTTTAATCCACTCTTATTTATCCCCCTCAAAGGTCTTGTGATCTCTAAAAACATGAGACTCCTCTACACTCCATCACTATCACCATAATCAAGTTATCATGCTCCAAAAATTGATCCACTCCAAAACTCCTACTTCCATACCATTCTAGATACTCTAGGGCTAGTAATAAGCCTAGAATTTACCCGACTCAACCATGACATCACATGTATTGACCATGTTAACCTCTTGCTGCACTCATTAACACCCGTAACACAAATATAGGACCATGAATGACCACATGACACATTTCTTACTCACTTGGAAGGACTCAAACCTTTACTATGCACACACTACCATGCTCTAGGACAATATAGATCTTCACTAAACTCGGTCACTACGAAGCAACCTCCATGTTGGACATTGTATGACACCTCATAGATAATCATATGACACCATGAAACTCTTTTCCATCAATGGACTTGACATAAATGAAAACACTAACACACAATGGCTGACAATCTCCCCTTTTTCATTGATGGAGACCACCTTTAGAAACTTTTTGGTAATGTCAAGACAACACACACCTATATGACTTCATTTCAATGTTTCTAATGCTTCTCTCCCCCTTTCAGCAATCCATGCCAAAGGCTACAATGAAAAACTACATGGAAAATGAAAATTGTGACTAAACACAATGGAAAAAATGAAAAAACACAACTTACTTGACTCAATGACTCCCCCTTGGAATGTACTTTTTCTTCTTTGACTTCAACAACAAAAAAATGATCCAATAGACCTATGATGATAATACAAATGGATCCCCTAAATGTATACTCTCCATAATTTTCTCCATTTTAACGATACATCCTCTCTAGTTCTGCTCAAGCTCAAGAACACAGAGTCTACCTTTAAACCTATCAAATACATCTTTTAGGTCAATTTACCTAAACCATTCCTTAAGTACATCTTGTCCAAAAATTTCGAGATATAGAAACCCATGTATATCATGACATAACTTCTTATGACTCTGGTTCAGACACCCTATTACCCACTCAAAATGTGAAAACTTGAGTACTTACCTTTCTCTCATGCCATGGAGATGTGACAATGATAAAACCTCTTCCCTTAAACTTATTTTTAGTTTTATCAACCTTTAAATCATATTATTTCACTTCTTCTAGGCCCAAAAGCTCATTTACCTTTGGAGTAATTCCACAAGTATTTACAATACAACTCTACCAACATGTTTATCATATTCCACACCTAATTCACAACCAAACATGTTCCTTTGTTTTGATGGGATATGTTAGACCTGGAACACCATATTTGATGCAAAATCACCTCTTACAAGACTTTAGGATGTAAGAGTTTACTATCCAAGTCCTCATCTCTTACCAAGTTTTATAGAACCACCAAGATGCATTAACCATCAAATCTAACCATGTATATCATGTAGACATTCTATACATTGATACATATTTGAAATAAGCCCCTACCTCATAATGCCTACACACACTTGTAACACCACATTTTGGTGAACAATATTCACCTACATAACCTTGAAAATCTTGAATTGAGGCTTCCAAAAATATATATGACCGTATCATGATGTTCAACCTTGTTTAAACTTGCAAAACATCAAATGTTCACATGTCCCTATCAGAGACTCCACTTCAAACCTAAATGATCACCTACAGGCCTATAGCATGTCATTATCTTTCTTGCATAAACATTATACTTGGTCACATTATCTTTTAAATTTGAATTACTCCTACCATTTCTCTAAATGTGTAGATCAACTTCAAGAGGAAAGATATCTAATAATTTACATAATATTTCCATTGGATTTCCTAGGACATTATCTTAGACCTTATTGACCCATACTCAATCTTTACACAACTTATATCCTTATGAGAAACCCATTTTACCGACCATTATCGACCTACTATCCATTTTCGCAATCCTTATTATGCATATATAAAATTATTATCCCATGAAATACTTATCTAAGACTCCATAGACCTTAAATGATGATGAAAAAGCTTATCATAAGAACTATCACCTAATAAGCTTACATTTTTAGATTAGACTTACATTTCACAAGTCTAACTTTCTTGCTCACCTAACACCTAATCTATCATCAAACATCATGAAAATTCTTTAGGAATATAAGGACCCCATCTTAACCTCATAAGTGCATGTTTTTAGTGTTAAACCTCTCTGTTAGATTATTTCAATTTCAATTTACTTAATCTTTAGTAGTAGATTTAATTTATCAACTCAAATATTGGCATTTTCAGACCTCTCTGTATTTTGGAAATTTTACTAGACCTATAAGTTGTTATTTCACACCATAAGGCCCCGAGTTTTCTATCATAACACCTTATTTAAACAAACCTTGACCTTTATCAAAAATTAATTTACTTCCTCAAGCATTTTAGGCCTATAGACTCTCCTTTAATCATATGTTGTCAAACTTGTGCATCACAAAACTTCCCAAATATTGACTATGAATGTTACATAGACTCCCATTTCCCACTTTCACCATGCATCACAATAACTACTTCATGATGAGCTCAAATACATACTTATATTGAGATTGTTCTACATACTGTATTCCTTTGTTAGAAGAAAATTTCAAGTTCCTTTTATAGACCTACAAGTAACCTCATACAGCTCTTCTTGTTGTTAGCCCTTGAAAGTGATAAGATTTGAATTATCCTACAAAATATTCACACTTAACCTTCACTGATAAATTTTTTAAGTACCCTTTTTTCTCTTGTAGGAGATTACAAGGTTTCACTAAAAAATTCCCTTTCTGTGCATTGTTATTCTTCATTTACCATTTCAAATTAGGTCATATAACTAGGTCTCATAATGCATAAACTCGTGGTCGGGATAACCTACAAAATTTCATTAAGATGAAAATAGAAATTAAAAACCCTTTAATTTCCTCTTTTTGTAAATTTTCATCCTCTAATTCCAACCGCAACCTTTCCAATTCATTCTTCATCTTTTGATCTAGGTTCCTAATGTGTCACCTAAGGATTCCAAGAATTTGATAGGGTTTTATGGATTTTAACTAGTTTTGGCCTCTAAATCTCTTTCCAAGACTTGTTCCTTGATGTATTAAAGCTCAATACCGACTTGTGGAGACACAAAACCATCAAATACACTCCTTGAAACATGGAGAAAATATTCATCTTATTCAACAACTTGATTCACTAGACTAAGAAAATTATGACTTTTGATCTAATTTGAGATCACTTTTAAACTTATGAAAAGGACTAATTTGTAAATAAATAACTACTTTTGGACTCATACGTAAGACACAAGAAACTCAACTCATGAACTTATACCACATGATCAAGAGAAGACCATCTCCTTTTATGATCAAACTATAACTTCATATTCTTGTCCTAGATGATATTAAGAAATTCCTTCAAGATTTTCATACATTGACCAACTCTCAAGAGCTATATTATTATGCATGAGAAATCTTCACTTTGATGACCATATATCCCAATACCCCTTTGGTAATGTGACATGTTATCTTTGAACTCTCCATATTGCTCACTTTCTTTGTCAATCATACATATTGGAATCTTGACAGCTTCATACTGACTAGACTCACCTTTTGAAACTTACACACTTTTATCCTGTAAGTACCGATAAACAAAAATTGTCTCACATATTTCTTGACCTTGGTGACATAACACATCAGCCTTAACATCTCGACCGTGACAATTGTGCTTACAATATTTTAAACACATGCCCTTGACTCAACATAAAACATAAGAATTTTGTTGCACCATGACAATATCAAATAATAGAATATAAGCTTTCCTACTAACCTTGTGACTCAAAATGGACCCGTGACGCTACACTCAATCAAGACATAATTAACTTAGATATCAATCAGACTACACATACCCGAGATAAAATTCCTTGATGAAAGTGAATACCGTGACACACTCTCATAGACCTCACACTCTTATGACTAAGAACCTGACCATGAAGGATATACCTAATAGAAATTTACTTACAAACTTAGACACCTACTAAACACAAGGACTTAAACCTCATGAAAGAAATCACATCCCATACCTTATGACCCTTGAAGTGTCCCAAAGGCCTAATTTCTTCAACTTGTCATAAACTAGAGATTGGATGCATAGTAGACACATATGATGTTCTTCAGATATTTCTTCTTCAATCATAGAAATTATTCTTCCTTGATTTGATTTGGGCTTGTTGAATTTGTTTTCCACCCGAATAGAAATAGAACCCTCTTTCTTATCCATATTTTACTCTTCAAATCTCACCATTTGAGAATCAAATCTATCGACCTCATTTATGAGACTCGATATTTCTCTTGAAAACATTCATTTTTCCCATTTGAAGTTATAAACCAACTAAGTAACTCTTGGAGTTTCATCTTGGTGACAAAATCTAGTAATATGTCCTTGTTTATGACACTTGGAACATACAACACCCTTCCAAATTCTAGGTTCATACACACTAAGATTCCAACCACAATCCTTATCCTTGTGACAAAAAGATCCATAACAAGATTGGAATTCACCTTTCAAGAAGCTTCGCATCATTCCTAAGACATTATTGTACACTTTAGCCCTACGACCAAAAAAATTACAAAAGTAATATCCATTGAAATAAGTACCAAACCTCATAGCATTAGGTTGTCTAACAAGGTTATACTTTCTTAAATCAACGTTCTCGATCACCTTCACATTAGTTTCGAACTTGGTCCAACTCCTTCATCATTTTCCTTTTTCTTCCCCTTGAAACCTAGGCCTGTTTTATCTCTAACATCCCTTGGCTCTCTAAGATATCATCTAGATATTCATAACTCTTCTCTAACCTATCAAAAATATTCAATCTAATGGATACAACCTCTAAATAATATTCTAGGGATTTTAATTTTTCTTCATACCTATAACGAGATTCTTCTTTGACTTTTTGGGCCTTAGATACACTCTCTACTTGGGATTCAAATTTTTATGGCTTGACCATGCTCTATCTACATGTACTTGATATGATCTTATAAAGTATGAAACAATGACTCTCGTGACCTCATACTTTATTCTTAATGCAGCCTCAATATCTCGAAGAGTTACATATAGACACCTAAAATTTACACCTTTGTCCTCTTTTACCATTTAAACCCACCCTAAAATAAAAATTAAATAAATAAAAATCATATTTAATTCATTTCATAACCCCTTAACCATCACACTTTGTCTCCAACAATGTTGGTTGGATATTTTGTCAAGTCAAAATATGAGGTTCAACCACAATACATGGGATTAAATCCCTCCTCAAAGACAGGTGAGGCTGCCTATTTATTACTAATCTAAAACACAAAAGAAACAATGCGTACAATATTCACACTAATCTAACCATTGGGGTTGGGATAGAATCCCAAATCCATATCCACACTATGTGAAGATGTTGTTTTTATAAATGGACTGGGTCGGAAATTATTACAATGGAAGAAACACAATGGAAAGGAAATGAGAGGAACATATTTTCTTTCGAGTAAACACAGAGCATGAAATAATCATACGAGCTTTAGATAACAAATATAATGTCTGAAATGATTAGAAACATCAAGATGCTAAACAAAGAATAGCTTAAGATTATGAACATGAGAACAATATCTTAAGAAAGATACATTTCACAACACAAAGTTTACAAAATAGCATCAGCTTCTATTCTTCAAATGATAAAAAGAAAACACAAAGTTTTTCTTCTTCACAATAGTTCTCAATATTCCAAAAATCTCCACCCTTTGGAATGTACGCACATCCCTTATTTATAATAAAAAAATAGTTGAGAGAAAATAGGACAAACCCTATAAAATAGTCTTTTAACAAGAGTCCTATTTTGCTTGGCTCTCACGCAGGAGACCAAGTCACAATATGATTCTAATGTGACGAAACAGAAATGAAAAAGACATGTCAATTTCAAGATTGAAATGACACGTCGCATTGAGACTTAGTTTGAATCGTCATCTTTTTCTTCTTCATCTTTCTCTTCCTCCAATCGAGCCTCGCTTGTTCCGAAATTCTCGAACTTCCGGATTATACCTTGCATCTCATTTTCATCAGGCACAGTGGAATGATCACTCAAGACTTCACATGTTTCGTGAGTGTCACTGGCACTACCGGGAAGCTTTCTCAATCTTTTGTTGAGTTTTCTCAGGGCCTCCAAAGAATGTTCAATCTTTACAAACTTGTCAATGATTTCAATACCAAATCCGTGAGTTGGTTCATGCTGAATAGATTCTTGGATTTGTTTGAAAATATCATCAGCTGATAGGATGCCCGAGTTTCCAACTGACACTTTTGCACAAATTTTCAGCAGTTCTTCTTCCAGGTCACTTTTTCCATCAATCAATTGATCTCTTGATTCTCTCAATTTACCGCAAGCTTCGTTGAGAATCTTTACCCTGAACCTGATGGCTTTGGTCAGCTAGAAATGCTTATCCGCATGTGGGATGATGCCTTCTTCTACCAAGATGCATGATGGAATTTGCTTCAATACCTGGAGAGCTTCGAAATTCAAATCAAGGTGTCCAATTTCTTGGGAGAAATCATCATCCATCTTTTCCCCATCACTCTGTATATTCCCCAAAGATTGATAAACTTCTACGGTGTCTTGAATCACTTCTTTCCCCTGTTGGAGCAGCCTTTGGGTCCATTCATCGACCACTCTCCCTTTTTCATTAATCTTCTCAATTATAGGCACTGATGAGAAATCGAACCCGACAGGGACAGAGGAAGATGGTATGGATTCAAGGGGTTTTGAGAGCTTAAGTAATACTTCAGTTAACTGCTCCACCTTTTCTTTAAGCTCATCTTTGTTGTCCTTTGTTTCCTTCAATTTCTGGCATAGCACGTTCATAGCATCTCATGCATCCTGTTGTGCTCCTTCTCGTTGTCACCTTCCTAGAGCCACCCTATTTATTCGATAGTCGAGGCCGTTACGCCCTCTTTGGTTTTTTCAATCACGGGAGTGGCGATCTCTGCAAACTTATGCCCCGAAGTGTCCACTAAAACCCTGAAACTATTTTGGGTTTCTTGGCTGATTTAGCAAGAGAAGCCTTGAGTGAAATAAAATATAAGGCTGGTATGGGTGCAAACACCACCTTTCTTTTCCTCGGATTTTGCTCAAGTAACTATTGAGGCGTGTCGAGGAGTTGCCATTATTGTGGAGGTTGGTATCATACTTTCTGGTGGGGAGAGGGATCCACCGGTGGAGTGGGGACTGTTAACAATGTGGTAGTAGATTCAGTGAAAATAGGCACAGGAGGGGGCATGTTGGTAGTTACTTTGGTCCCAAAGAGAGAGGGGTGAGAGTCCAGAGAAAATGCCTGGCCATAACCGATGAAGTAGATGGGGAAAGTGGAGGTAGAAGTGGTTGTGAAGTACGAAGCACAAATCCGACGCCAAAGCCTAGGATGCAGAGAGATAAGGTCACTTCAGTTGGGCAACACAAATGGTGAAACTAGGGTTGGATTACTTCTCTTTCCAAAGAAATTTCTCCTATTTCGGTGGTGTTGGTGATTTCGTGCACATTCACCGTTTCAACCGGAGTAACAATCAAGAGGTTTCTTGTTCTCTCTTCTTGAAAAACTTAACTTTATAGGTCCCTTAAAAGAGCTTTTGTCCTTCTCCTTTTGGAGGGCCCCGCCTCGCAGCAGCCCAACTTTGAAAATTATCTTCTTTGAAACTCATTCCCAAGAGGTGAGCCATGCCTGGTGCGTGCAAGAATCAAGGCAGTCGATCTATCTCAGTAATGGACGCTTTTTCATCGATGGACCAATCAATAGGTGGGAAAACATATTGATCTTCATTTAATCTTCATAGGAAGGATCCAAAACACTTTCATTATCGCCGCACCTTCTCGTATGTAAGCGAGCTCAAGTGTTTGAATCTTAGCAAGTGTTAACTCGCTATGATATTTTCTTCGAAAAACAACATCATCACATAAATCAATCCAAATGTCTTCTATGCTTGGCATGTGCGGGTGCAGAGTTCCATATGCCTTAAGGACTCCTCAAAAATCAAACCCATCTCGTGGCTTCATGTGCTTCTTTAACTTATCTTCAAGCTCATGTACAACGCTTTTGGCTTTCACCACCATTGAACAAGTATACCTTCCAATAGAAATTGCAAAATACACAAATGCCTTTTGTTTACTCTATTGGAATTTGTGAAAATCAAACAATTGCTTGACCAACTCCATCAAGATTAGTTTGTCCCCGAATATCCTGGGCAAATGGAAAGGATCCCCGGGTACATGACTACTTGAAGATATGTGAACTTCTTAAATGCAAGAAGATGCAACCCCATTTTGAAACTTCAGCCCATGCCTCATCGTAGACTCTCATTTTCCTCGGCCTCGGGTTTAACCTCGCAGATGTTCTCCTAAAAGAAGGCATCGTTTACCCTTCCAATTGGTCTTCTGGAGACTTTTCTTGTTAATGAGGAAAGTACCGATAAACATACTCCACTATCTTTTTCCCCTTGGTGTCCAATCCATGATAGTTCCTCATGTTGGTCGCTGCATAGGTGACATACGAGGTCATATAAAACTTCCCGTAGACAGGATTGTTGTCATTTGAGAATCTATCTCATACTGATAAGAGTACCCCAATCAATTCTGTTGATTCTTCTTAATAATGATCATGAATTGGTACATCCATCCTTGGAAAACATTTGATTCGGGGAAACCAAAAACCCGACTCAACAGAGTAATGATATCATTTATTTCTTGAATGAAATCACTTCTAGGAACAAGTCTTGGGAACCCGAAAACAAACACATTTGGCTTTGATTAGGAACTTCTTATTCACGTGCTTGATGTAATCCTCCGATCATTGTCCCAAGCTTTTGGGCTGACTTGAGATCCACATCTCCATATTCTTCAAATTATGAAGCTTGAGAAGGTCATCGAAGTAACCTCTCGTCCAACTTGATTACAACTTCTCCCACCCGATTTTTCACAAAACGAGAACCGAGTCATAGTTCGAAGCACAGATAAGATGAACTCGGGGCACTGAGCGGACATGGGGAAACCTGCTGCAAGAGGTAGACCACTGCCAACTATTGATTTCATCCATGGAGTCTGGGAAGAGCTCTTGACCCTATTCCAAAAATCCTCCATATCTATGTTTCGAGCTCTGTATCCGGATGTCGTAATTACAATCAATGTAGGAGGGAGACTCCACCTTCCTAAATTTGTACTTCATCCTCCCTGATTTTTCAGTCTTATCTTGTGATGAACCAGGGTCCGACATGAGGAATTTCAAAGGAGGAGAGTGTTGAGATCAGAAGGTGTTGAACACTTTGGAAAACCCGACACACTGGAGATGTCAGAAAGATGGAAATGTCCGACACACTGGGAGGATGTCAGAAAGATGGAAATGTCTGACACACTGGGAGGATGCCGGAATGTTTGAAGTTCCCGACACCTTAAACTTTCTGATACACTGCGGGTTTTGAACACTGCAAAGCACCCCTTCAATCGTGATGAAAAATAATCGAAAATGAGCAATGCAATCAAGCACGAGGTGAGTCGTGGTTTTTTGGGTCAAGATGCATGCACGAAAATCCATGAGGTAAAAAGTATAACTGGTAAAAATGATGTGGAAATCCAAATATTTATAAAAAATTCCACATTTAATACACTTCAGTTGACACGTGCCAACTACCCGACAACTCAACATTAATGCCATGTCATCATGCTTGGGATATCCGAAACTTGACACAAAGGATTTCGATACTGTGTTTCGTGCAGGAACAAGCGACATGAAGCATGATGCTTGATGGTCCCGAAAACCCGATACAAAGGAGTGAATCAAGGCTTCGGGATCGGAAGACATGCGACATGAAGCATGTTTTGATGAAGGCATGTTCTGATGCTCGGAAGACCCGCAAACCCAAAACAAAGGAGTAAATCGAGGCTTCAGGGGATCGGAAGACATGCGACATGAAGCATGTTTTGACGAAGGCATGTTCGATGCTCGGAAGACCCGCAAACCCGAAAGACTTACTTGATGCGGGTTTCAGGTTTCAGGGAACACACAACATGAAGCATCCAAAACACATGTTGTCTTGCTATTGAAACCCGAAAACCCGATTATCTCTCTAAAAGGGCATCTTAGAAAACCAGCTCAAAAATTTCTAAGGGTTATCTTATTTTTGGCGTAAACTCAAAAATGAGATAACAATCGGCTCTAGTTGGGGACTTTCTTTACGATATCAAAGGAAGAGAACTCAGAATCTCTAGCTTTATCCATTGGGGTACTGAGTCGAAAAGAAGAAAACTAAAAACAAAACGAGGAAAGAAAGAAGACTAAAAGCAAACACATGACATAATGTAAAGTATGTACAATGCAAAAGAGCATCTTACATTAATGATGGAACAACTTTAGATGTTGGCCGCTGAAAGGCAAAGGGAGTAATCGTACGACAATAAAAGCAACAGTGAGCGTGAGAATCAACAAGTGACTCTTCCGCGTGCACCGACCTCCCGAGGTCGTGCCGAGATAGCCGGTAGGGGTAGAATATGCATACAAACTAGTTAGGGGAGTCTAATGTCTTCGACACACACTAGTGGAATTTGTGAATCTAAGGCAAAGAAGGCCCTTCTAACTTGGACTGTGTGATAGATCGATCAGCGAGGATGATCGTCAAGGCTCCAATCAATATCGAGCTCTGGCGTGATTCGATCTATGGGCTGCGGAATACATGGGAAATGACCGGGATTGTTTCGTATATATCTCCTAATAAGGTCATATGGCGGACGATGAAAATAGTCAACTCTATGGACGATTTTCTCGCCTAGTCCGAGAATTCCCTAGCTTTGTTAGCCGCTATATCTAGTAGGGATAATCTGTTGAATGATGATAGGTGGAATCGGAGTAGACTGAAATACTAATGTGCGTAGGCGTTGTCTATGTCTAATTCTCTTATGGATTCATTAGGTCATGGGATTTGTGGATCACAACCGTAGACTCTTGGTTGTTGCGGTCCTCGTTATGGTCATACGCGAGATCAAGTCCTAATCCCTAGTATCCAAGAATCGATGCTTTCTCACTCTACGTTTAGAATCAGCAATTGTGTGATTTTTCTCGTAATACCTCACAGTGTTCTAGCAACTTGAATTCTTAAGCTGATATCTATATCTACGAGGGTGTCTCCGCGTCTGGTTGTGGAACTAAAGGATCGCACCCGAATATTTGTTCTCTTTCAAATCCTTCTACATCATGGATGTTCTCTAGGATAACTCAGTAGTTTGGCTGATTTGACCAAAATGTGTGTGCTTGGTCGTCTTCTATGTTTAACCCTCTCAACCGTGGACTCTGACCTGTTGGAAGTCTCTTGTTATTTGGAAGACTTGTATCCTAAGGTTTTGGTCAATGTATCGATTATTGCCACTACGATATATTGGGCAGGGCACAATTGGCTCGAAAATGTATTCCCTGGGCTCCCTAGGTCCCGTAATTGTCATGCAAAAGCAAAGAATGAAACAAACTATAATAAAGTAAAATCTAAGTACACTTCTAGCATATATAATTTCTTTTTGTATTTTCTCGCAATTTATAAGAAAGCAATTTATTTAAAATATTTAGAATTGACAACTAAACTAATAACATAAAACAAACAAAATAGCCGAGTGTAGCTATTTTGTCATGCAATTTTGTATATCTATTCTAAACAACGAAATAACTAATCTATTTGCAAGATTCTCGATCCTACCTCGAAGTGAGGAATGAATCATAGTTTCTACAAAACTATCAATCCCCACAACTTCCCCGGCAATATCGAGAATGGAAATAACTGAAATAAAGCGATTAACTACTTTATTTGATAAGTTCTAACTAAAACTTTGAAAGATGGAACTCGGATTTCGCGAGATAAAGCATGGCGAATCCGACGGTGTGTGTGTTCTTGTCCCCTCGCATGATCTCTTCGTTCTTTGTGCTCACGTGAATCCAAAAAGCATGTAATGCTTGCATCAACAGGAATAGATATTTGGATCAATGGACAGCCTTTGAATGCGTGCATGTAATAGAATGCGGATAGGAGAGGGATAGCTTGCAAGAGTGCGTGAGCTTGGCCTATGCAATTCCTAGCGGGATCTCGCGAATCATGCAACAAAAAGCGTCCGTAACCTGAAACTAGTCCAGTATGAAGAGCAAAACCTGCAACTTTAATGGCTACCTAAACTATTCTACTCCAAAACAATAATACTGCTTTGTACAAGTTGGATCTCGTGGCTTACCAACAAATGAGTAATGCAACCAAGCATGTAAAGGATTTAAACTATCAAACTTAAGCAAACTAGAAGATCGAACACTGAAAATGGTGAGTTTGAAACAAGAATGAGGGGCCATTTGCATGTGCACAAACCATGCATTTATAGGAATTCAAACACCCAAAGATCAAAACCAAACTCGAACTCCTAAACAATAAACAAAGGAAAAACACTATTCCAGGGGACCAAAAACATAAATGCATGCTCAAGTCGGCAAGAAAAGCTGGTGAGTCGTGATATTTCACGCGGTCGCGCCAAAAGATCGCTCGAAAATGCGATGTGACCGCCGCTACGGAAAGCAGGGCGGCGTTACTGGTGACCGCCTTGTTTCGGGCGGGCGGTCACGAGACCGCCGCTTCTGCAGGCAGCGGTTTGGCCATCAAGGTCAAGAGGCAAGGAAAGAGGGAAAAAGGGGAAAACAAAGGACATGGGGGCTAAGCGGGACATGCGGGATGTTAACGCATATCTCAAGAGCTCTTTTCGATCCCGAACACCTTTTGAGGAGACTCGTATCATCATGGGGCATTTATTACACTGCCCGCAAAGATAGATCTTACAATTTTGGGTACGTACATATTGCCCCCTCGGAGAAGCGTTTTAGCCATGAAAGGGCATAAAACGGTGGGTCCGAGTATGGCAGTCCCGAAATGGGGAGTTAGAAATTATACCTTACACGTCCGTGTGTCGAAATGATGCCATCCAAAATTCCCGCCACCTGCAAAATGAAAAGAGAACTCAAGTGCAGATAGATACAATAATTTGAAAAATAAACACTAAAATAACAGGGAAAGAGGACGTACCATTTGTGCGGGGATAGGAACTTACCTCCGTCAGCGCTCCAAACCTGCGAAAAAGTCATTTTAAGACGAAATAGAACAATATATATATGAAAGTGGGCCCATTTTCCTATTCATTTGCGCGAGTTGATTTGATAGATTTTGAGCTCTGGGACCCACGGTGACGGTTTCTTGCGCGAATAGAGTCGAAACGTCCGGAGTGAGATCGTGATCATGCCTCCACGTGCGGAACGCCACCCCGCGAGATCACAGGTTGGTTTTCTTCAATTTTGCATTTTTCCCCTTCCAAATTTGAAATGGCAAATTATTTGTAATGGGGGGGTTATTTTTGAAAATGTTTGGTTCAAAAGGTCCATCTAGGGGGGGCGCCTACTGGGTAGGTTCTTTTTTTAGCTAAAATGGTCTATCTTTGCGTTTTTTGGACTTTTTAGGGTTAAAAACCCGCGGGTTTCGGACATGACCGCCCTGCCAGCCGGGCGGCATAAGGTTACACGACCGCCGCTCGATCAGGGGCGGAAGCATGAGATCGCCGCCTTTAAGGCTGGCAGTTATAAAACCGCCTCCGCTCATAGGCGGCGGTTTTGCATAGAATGCAAAAGAGCTTGCTTTTGAGACTTATACTTATATTTTTTGCATTTTTGCACGTTTTTATGACTCTCCCTACATTGATTAGATACTAACTTGCTCTGTTTGGTGTGTTTTGGGTGTATGCAAAGGAGGGAGGAGTACATTAGATGGAGCCGGAGAGAGAGTGTGATTGGTTGCCAGGGGTATTGGATGCCCTTTTCGCTGGACAAGGAGGACACGTTACAGAGGGCCAGATATTGCGATATCGCACGTGCCCCATGTTACGCCATCGAGTCACATCCTTTGTGACTTATTTTCTTATTGGGATGCAGATCGGAACACTTTCCGACTGCCAGGGGTCCGCGGTGAGTGGACTATTACTCTAGAGGACGTTTACCGTATCTTGGGGGTCCCGATCATCGGGAGGAGACTCACACTGGAGACAGCTGGGTCCAGAGCACAGATTGCACAGTGGGCAGGTTATATGGGGGATGCAGCTATTTCCACGGGGCCGAAGAAGGGAGTGAGAGTTAGATCCATTCCTTCTTTGCCCATCCCCGTATTTCGACAGGCCATCATGGGGATCCTTGCCTCGAGACTGATCGGGGACAAGGGAGGGGATACATTGTTATACTGCTGGGCCCCCATCATCGCATGATAGAGGGACATGGCGATATACGCCCGGGCGCAGACATTTTGGGGGACCACTTATCACGACTTATACAAGGTGGTCCGGATTTACAGTGGACAGTTTTCTTTGAGCCACCCTACTCTAGTTATGAGTGGGTGTATGAGCGCTTCATTCCCTATGGCAGAGGCGTGGAGGTGGCAGATCCGGGGCCGTGAGGGCAGCCGATGGTCGACATGCTCGGTGCTTAGAGCACCTCGCCACCAAAAGAGCTTCCCTCACTACAACAGATATGGAGGCCATACCGCACCGGCCATGGCCGGCATTTGGGGGAGAGGAGGCTCTCACATTGATCTCTTGCCCACCACAGGCAGCTTATTGACCGTGTGGGACGGGTGGAGGTACATCCTTTCAAAGCAGGTTCCTCAGCCAGCCTCGGCCTCCCATATGTGGGCATGCTTCCTCCAAAGGGCACTAGTCTATAGATCACCCGGAGGCTAGAGGGGGCCTAGAGGCCGTGGTTGGACAAAGGTCACTCCCGGTATTCCTATTACAGTGGGGATTGTTCGGGCCGCAGAGGGAGAGCTCGGGTGCGCCTCGGGCACCTTTACTGGGATTATCGCGGGTCCTGCTCATAGTAGCAATGACCCTATAGATATTGACTCCGATTCTGAGGAGTCCGCAGAGGGAGGGTCGGAGGAGCAGACGGATGAGAGTGATCCTGAGTGGCATGATACTCAGGATATCATGCAGGCGGAGAGGGAGGAGCAGAGTGCAGAGAGAGAGACTCTAGCTTCAGAGGAGCCACTCTCTCAGGGCCATGGTGGAGAGGATGAGTCAGTTGTGGGGTGACATGTTGCCTCGCACAGAGCAGCTCCACGCCGGGCAGCGGCATCCGCAGCGGGTGCCGGCCCCATCGATCCATCTTGGAGGCCCGGCGATCCGAGTAAGTTATCCTCTCCTCTTTTAGTGTTAGTTTGATTTAGGACTTGTTTTAACTGCTATCTCTCCTTATATTTGTATCTTGTATATTTTAGCCTCTTGCCTAGTTTCTAATTCGTCTTTCTTCTTTGTTTTGCAGAGATCTGTTGATTTGAGTGGCGGGATCTAATCCGTAGGGTATGTACTGATTCTCTGATGATCCCTATGGATAAGACCCGTGCGGAGCTATCTGTAGATGCCGGGGAGCCCTCAGCAGCCGGCAGGCACACCGACGTCTTCGCTCCCATTTGGCATGTGGCCAAGATGGTGTCGACTCTCCGTACAGAGTTGGTGTGCTATAGGACAGCCGAAGCCTTATGAGGAGCCACTCATGGCGAGACCACGGCTGCTCCTCGGGACCCCGAGCCCTCTCCGTCCATTCGAGCGCAGCGTAGCCGGAGTCCTAGGCGAGGCGCGCACCTTCGGTGGGATCGCATAGGGCCGAGAGGCCACTGGCTCCTATGTATATTTATAGATTCTTTTGTGTATTACGGGCTCTTTGAGCGTTTTGACCATGCCTAGTGCATGATGGCATCAGTATACAAACATTGATTATTTATATATATGCGTCCGTTTTTGATCAAAACTTGTCACTTGTGTGTGTCCTTTCTATTTCCAATCGCTTGTGTATACTACGATGTATGTTTATATGCTTTCTAGAATGTATGCAATGGAAAATGATGATGCAAATGTTTTCTTTCTTTTGTGTTTCATGATGTCGATACATGATATGTAGATATACTGTGATCTTGAATCTTAACTTTTGTTAGCAATTTGGATAACTTGTATTTGTTTTGGCAAAATGATGAAAATAACCAGTATGATGAATAGATTAACTTGCCCCGCTCCTAACTCCACGCAACCAGTAAGATGCGAGGGCTCATCACCAAGAGCCAAGAAGGGCACAAGTTTATGAAATATGGTGAAATGATAGTGATGAAAGATAGACGAAGCTTTGGTGGAACCAAAGTGAAAGCTACAAGCTTACTCTACCTGAATGACTTCATAGTTTTGGATGTAACTTGCTTTGCGGTTTATCCAGACTTAGACCCATAGATGGCCACATAGTAGACAAAATCTAGGTTTTTAGGATTTTTAACTCTTTTGGAATTTTGAGCATCTCGATTCATTCGCTTTTGACTCAAAGTTTGAATAGTTTGTTTATGACCTTTAATGTTTGCATTGTTTGCAGAGGACCCCCTACACTTTGCCCCATGCTACTAGTAAGAAGCGTGGGTTTATCACCGTGGGCAAGGCATAGGTAGTAAGGGCATTTCCATCCTTTCCCAACCCTACGTCACTAGTAAGAGACGCAAGCTCATCACCGAAGGTCAGGGCAAGGAAATGTGTAAAAATAAAATTTTCTGTTTAATCACTTTTTGACTTGTCTTTTTGAGTAAAATGTCAGTATACGCTTATTTCCAAAGAGATGTGTATATGGGATAGATGTGACACCATGAAGCTTCTAGAACAGACCATAGGCAAGACACCTATCCTAAGAAGAAATCAAAGCGAGAACAAACTTCGCAGATCTTGGTATAGTTACCGTTAAGACTTCGTCATGTCTGATTTTGTTTGATAAAAGATTCCAAGATGATTTGATAATATACGAAGATGGAGAGGTATGATTAAAGAACTTTATGCCAGAAACATCACGAGTTTGTAATGAATTGTTTTGAGAATAGATTCTTTGATCACAATTTATGTAAGAACAAGTGGACAAAATGATCCTAATTTATATGAAAATGCGATGTAGATAGTTATATAGCAGCGTGCTTGTCGCTTATGCATAAACGTTTGAGGTGGAGGGAATTGACTGCTTTGCCAAACTCCTCACCTTCTAACATACATAAGCGATAAGCACCATTCCCGTAGTCCTTGTGACTTGGCATGGGCCCAACCATTTGGGCCGGAATTTCCTTCCTTCGCCGGTCTTCTTGTCGATCCGGCCGTTGTCTAACCTCGAACTAGGTCACCTTCGTATATGTTACGTTCATAGACTTTCTTGTTATACCGCCGGCACATCCGGTCAAAGATAAGCTCTATGCCATTGCTCAAAGATCTAACCTAGTTTCATCTAGGCTTTCTAGTTGGGAAAGACGTGCTTCTCTGTAAGCGTCTTCATCTATGGATGGTAATGGGAAGTCGTCCTTAGGACGTGTTTTGTTGATGTCTCGGAAATCTATGCAAATGCGTATCTTTCCATTCTTTTTGAGAACGGGAACGATATTAGATACCCATTGGGAGTAGTCAATCGGCTTGATGAATCCTACCAAGGAGTTTTATTACCTCCTCCTTTTACCATAGAGGGCTACCTTGGGCTTCATAGGTCTTGATTTTTGCTTAATTGGCTTTCAGATCCGATCTAGTGATGAGGTTGTGCACCGCAATGTGGGGTGCGACTCCCGTCATCTCTTTGTAATTAAATGCAAATGCCTTCGATGTTCTTTGAGAACCCGAGTATGTATTTCTACTTTTCCGGAGTTAATGAAGAACCTAGTTTCAATATCTGGTTCATCTCTCCGTCCCAATGTCGACATCGATTGTTTCTTCGATTAAAGAGGCGTTACCCTCTTCGAACTCAGGTGGTGCTGGAGGTAGATCTATATCATCCCCATTTTCTATTGCGTATATGCTAGGTTCCCTTTGCGAGGGAAGATCCGTTACGGGATTTCCGAAGTAGGAAGATGAATGCGGGATCAGAGATAAATCTAGTGTGTGACAGGAGAGATGTAATGCTGCATAGGCATTTAAGTAATCCAAAGTAGCCGCATCATTTCCAACATGGTCTAGGACGGTAGATTCACTTCCGCTGAAAGAGGATTTGTCATTGTTTTTATCAATGGTTCGATTACTTAATGGATACTGTGAAGTGAGTATCTTCTAGCTCATCGCTTGGAGTGAAGCGTGATGCCGAGGTCGCTATTGAATCGGCGAGAATATTTTTCTCTCGTGGGATTGCTTCAATGGATATGAAATTAAACACTTTGCTTAAATCTAACACAGCATTTTGTAGAGTTGTAAATGTTCGGCTTTAGTTTCATATATTTCGAAACTTGGTTTGTTACTAATTGTGAGTCTCCGAGGACTCTGATGTTATCAATACCAATTCTTTTGGCTAAGGTAAGGCCAAGGAGGAGAGCTTCGTACTCAGCGCCGTTGTTTGTGCATTCAAAGTTTAACTTAAAAGAGAATGGGAGGACCTTTTCCTCGGGTGAGGTAAGAATTATACCTGCCCCCGCTCCATAGTGGCATTTAGCTCCATCGAAATGGAGAGTCCAATACTTAGCCGGGAGCATAGATGTAGGGGTATCTGCTGTGTTTGCACACTCTACTTCTACCATACAGAGATCTTCTGCTGGCAAGGAACCAACACCTAGGGAAAATCCCATGCCTACTGAATCGAATGGTAAGAACATTGGTGAATCTTGTTCTATCAACTCAACGATCTTCGCAGTAGTCCCTAATGATACTGTTTCTTTAGTTTTACTTTTAGGGGTTGGAATTGTTTTGGCTATGTTGGTAGTTTCAAGATCCGTCGTAGGTATCAACTTTTCCTCTGGCTTTGGGTCAGAGGGTTTATTAAGTTGATTTGTTGGCAGTTCGAATTCTGAGTGCACCCCTGGTCTTTTCTTTAAATCAGCTAGGTGCAAATCGAAAGGTTTTGGGTCGCCTTTGGCTACAAATACCTTTCCCAGATGCAAGAATCTTACTTCTTGAAATAGCGTGGAAGGGATTGCCTTCATTCGATGTATCCAAGGTCAATGAGGATCATATTATAGTTAGTTTCCGATCTATAATATAAAACTCGGTCAGATGGTTTTGGGCCCTAAGGTGACCGGCAAGTATATAGTTCCTATGAGGTGGCTTTAAGGCTATCATAGCTTCTCAAGGTATTTCGTAGTGGAGGAACAGTTGTTTCTCCATATCCAAGTTTTTGGAGGAAAGAGAAAGGGACTATGTTAACCGCGCCCCGCCGCCAACCATTGCCTGCGTTTTACATAGTTATTATACACCCACACCTGTAAGTGTGTAAGTGGGTCACCTCGGCGTGCGATCTCAAAGATTCGTGGGCATTTTACTTATTTCGAAGATGAATTCGACATCCTTGTCGGCTGTTGTGAGGGTGGATGTCAAAATCTACGTGATTTACTTGTGTCTCAGTGAGGTGGAGTGATGTTAATTAGATGGCCTAGACCTAATGCTTCTAAAAGAGCAGCTGTGGAGGGGGAGAGTTCTTTAGTAAGTCCAAGAATGAAATGTGTGAAAAGGTTTTTGTTAGGTCACTAATTAAATCATAAAAGCACCGATGGGTTTTTCAATTATTTGTTGACTCTTATCTATCTCTCGGCAGATGACTTGGGCTTGGTTGAGAGAAATACTCTTGTGTTCTCGTTATAGCTTCGATAGGTAGTTCGAGTCTAATCCTACCAAACTAACTATCTTAGGTCTTGGTTGAGCTCCCAACCGTGGCGCAATCGACGGATTTAATGAAGTCAAGCTTCATGGTCATTGTTTCTCCCGTTATTACACCTTTGTTTGTTCCAGGTTGGATTCAGCCTATTGCCATCATGATTTGGGAGCGGATCGCTAAAGATCCCGAGGGGAGCATTACGAGGGAAACGCCTCGTGAGAGTATTTGGTGATGATGAGACGGGATCTCGCAAAAACAAGTCCTGCGTGAAGAATCGTCTTTGTTCTTCTCGGCAAACGCTGCATAAATTTATTGTAGTCACTTACACGCTCTAGTGTCGTGACCATGAATTTTATGGAAACCACAATAAGAATTGGGATTATAATTCCCGCTTTGTTGGTTTGTGTGTATTGTGGCCTAAAATTCGATCAAACTCATTGCCTATTAGGACCAAAGTTTTGGAATTGTTGTTTTTGGTTTTGACTTTGGTTTTGGTAACCAAATGAGTTTTGGCTTGGCCTCTTGTATGGGATTTCACCGTTGTTGTTGTTGTTGTTGTTGTGGATGGTTAAAATCCACCGTATTTATCGGGTAAAGTTGTTGTTTCACTTTGTTTGTTTATTTGACTTGACGGAGTATTAACAACATTTACCCTCTCGGGCTGGTTGGTTACCCCATCCGTTGTTACCCCACGATTTTTGTTAAGGATTTTGGGTCCTTGATTGACATTTGTGGTAGTTGTAGTATTTTGAGTGGAGGTGATTAACCTCCCATTTGCTCCGTAAGTCTTACGACCACTATCTATTCTTGTCTTGATCAATTCGCAGAGCGCTCTCAAGTACCTCATCATAAGTCCTTAGTGGGAACTTCTGGACTTCTTCCTTCACTTCTCTGCTGAGAGAATGAAGGAATAAATCGCATAGTTCCATCTGATCCATGTTTGGAGCACTTGCTGATGAATAAAGGATGGTACGCCACCTCTGGATGAAATGGGTGACTGATTCGTTATGTTCTTGCTTGATGTGTAAGAATTCCCGATTCTGTTTTAATAGTTTGTTCATGTCGAAGGCTTTGATGAACTCGACACGAGTTGTTTAAATGAATGTATGGAAGCCTCGTGTATTCTATAATACCAATCGAGAGAGCAATGCCTTCCAAGTTGTTTTGGGGAATATTTTAAGAACAACCCCATCCCATGGGAGTAATTCTCGAATGGCCGTAGCGTAAGCTTTGATATGTGCGCGTTTGATCTCCCTCACCCTTGAACTTGGGCAAATCAGTGGAGAGGTCTTGAAGCATGACACTTCGTATGGTGAAATCTAAGGGTTCCTTTAGATATTTCGAATATGTCCCTATTGCATAGCTTTCGACCATCGATGGTGATTGCTGAGGGAGCAATGGTGGGAATGGGTTGTTGATATGGCATAACGTGACGCGCTTGGCAGGGGCATAAGGAGGTCCTCGCATTGGAGCAAACATGCCGGGAGAGGAGAACACATCTCCTTGTGGTGATTTAGAGTACATGTTTAAATAGGAAGGGGTATTATCTAGGAACGGATTGTTCGACACTAGACCGGGGAGGAGTAAAGTGTTAGAGATGATAGGCCTTCTAGTTGGCGTCTTTTGTGGATATTGAGGAGGCATGCCTAACGTGCCTACTCCCGTGAGGAGATCTACTTGGCACAGTGGTATGGAGGATCGAACTTCCTGCTTTGTATGAACGAAGAATTTTGACTTGCTTGAGCAAGTTCTAACCCTCTCACTCTTTCTACTAACGTTGAAATGACTTCATTTGGTGAAGTCACGGTACTTTGCCCGAGCGGCGTTTGTTGTATACCTTGGTGTTGTAAAGGTATGTGATATCCTCGTCATAAATTGATCGCTATTTTGCCAAGTTTCTCCAAGAATATTTCTATATGTGTGGCATAGAGGTATTTTCTTGAGAAGAGATCTCGGGTTGTATTTGTAATCCTCCTATAGATGGATACATTCCCGGAGCGTTGTTCACTCCTAGGATAACATGTTGATCTGTCCATCATCTAAGACCAGTATGGATCTGATTGCCTACTAATATGTGGTCCGAGTAGTATTTGAGGAGACGAACTGCATTCTCCTAAATGTCATATTGTTTGATCCTCGAAGGTTTGTTTGTTGTGTTCGAGGGGTTGATCTAACTCCTCGGTTTGAAAGAGACAAACTATATCTCGGTTCTTGGGGTTTGAGTTGACAACCGATTAGTTGAATAGTTGTCACCCCATACCGAGAGCGAGGGTGATGATTCCCTATTTTTGGGCGTAGTATGCCTCAAGACCCGGAGGGGTCTCGCCATATGCATCAAATCCCGACATATTCGGGGTTATATGAATACCCGCAGAATAATGGGAAAGAGCGAAGGTGAAAGAGAGAAGATGAAACTTCTCAAAGAGAAGGTGAAATAATTGTTTGATTCACGTCAGGGTTCACCAATTTTGTATGTCGGAAAAGCAACAAGCGAGCGTGAGAATCAACAAGTGACTCTTCCACGCACCCGACCTCCCGAGGTCGTGCCGAGACAAAGCCGGTAGGGGTAGAATATGCGTGAGCACAAACTAGTTAGGGAGTCTAATGTCTTCGACACGCACTAATGGAATTTGCGAATCTAAGGCAAAGAAGGCCCTTCTAACTTGGATCGGTGTGATAGATCGATCACAGGATGATGCTCAAGGCTCCAATCAATATCGAGCTCTGGCGTGATTCGATCTATGGGCTACGGAATGCATGTGGGAAATGACCGGGATTGTTTCGTATATATCTCCGATAAGGTCATATGGCGGACGATGAAAATATAGTCGACTTATGGACGATTTTCTCGGCCTAGTCCAAAATTCTCTAGCTTGTTAGTCTAATGCTATATCTAGTAGGGATAATTGTTGAATGATGATAGGTGGAATCGGAGTAGATCAAATACTAATGTGCGTAGGCGCTGTCTATATCTAATCTTTATGGATTCGTTAAGGTGTGGATTTGTGGATCACAACCGTAGATTCTTGGTTGTTGCGGTCTGTTATGGTCATACGCGAGATCAAGTCCTAATCCCTTAAGTATCCAAGAGTCGTAAGCTTTCTCGCCTCTACGTTTAGAATCAGAATTGTGCGATTTTCTCGAATACCTCTACAGTGTTCTAGCAACTTGAATTCTTAAGCGATATCTATATCACGAGGGTGTCTCCAATCCTTCTGTGGAACTAAAGGATCGCACCTTTGAATATTTGTTCTCTTTCAAATCCTTCTACAGTCATGCGGATGTTTTCTAGGATAACTCGTAGTTTGGGTTGATTTGACCAAAATGTGTGTGCTTGGTCGTCTTCTATGTTTAACTCCTCTCAACCGTGACCTGATACATTGGAAGTCTCTTATTATTTGGAAGACTTGATCCTAAGGTTTTGGTCAATGTCGACATCGCCACTATGATATTGGGTTTGGGGCACAATTGGCTCGAAAATGTATTCCCTGGGCTCCTAGGTCCCGTAATTGTCATCAAAAGCGATAATGAAACAAACTATAATAAAGTAAAATCTAAGTACACTTCTAGCATATATAATTTCTTTTTGTATTTTCTGGGCAATTTATAAGAAAGCAAATTTATTTAAAATATTTAGAATTGACAACTAAACTAATAACGTAAAAAAACAAAATAGCCGAGGAGTGTAGCTATTATGTCGTGTAATTTTGTATATCTATTCTAAACAATGAAATAACTAATCTATTTAAGATTCTCGATCCTACCTTAGAAGTGAGGAATGAATCATAGTTTCTAGAAACTATCAATCCCCACAACTTCCAGTTAGACGCAATATCGAGAATGGAAATAACGTGAAATAAAGCGATTAACTACTTTATTTGATAAGTTCTAACTAAAAATTTGAAAGATGGAACCGGATTTCGCAAGCAGTGGCGAATCCGACGGCGGTGTGTGTTCTTGTCCCCTGAAAGTATGATCTCCTGCTCTTTGTGCTCACGTGAATCCAAAAAAGTGTGTAATGCTTGCATCAACAGAATAGATATTTGGATCAATGGACATCCTTGGAATGCGCGAGTAATAGAATGCGGATATGAGAGGGATAGCGCAAGAGTACGAGCTTGGCCTATGCAATTCCTAGTGGGTCTCATGCGAATCATGCAACAAAAAGCGTCCGTAACCTGAAACTAGTCTCGTATGAAGAGCAAAAACACCTGTAACTTTAATGGTTGCCTAAACTATTCTACTCCAAAAACAATAATATCTTTTGTTTGCACAAGTTGGATCTCAGGCTTACCAAAAATGAGTAATGCAACCAAGCATGTAAAGGATTTAAACTATCAAACTTAAGCAAACTAGAAGACTGAACTATGTGGAAAATGGTGAGTTTGAAAACAAGAATGAGGGGCCATTTGCATGTGCAAAAACCATGCATTTATAGTGCAAGAATTCAAACACCCAAAGATCAAAACCAAATGAACTCCTAAACAATAAACAAAGGAAAAACACTATTCCAGGGGACCAAAAACATAAATGCATGCTCAAGTCGGCAAGAAAAGTGGTGAAGTCATGATATTTCATGCGGGTCGCGCACAAAAGAGCATTCTCGAAAACGCAAGATACAGACCGCCGCCCGGTCAGCGGTATTGGTTTACAGGACCGCGCCTTGTTCGGGGCGGTGGCGAGCACGCCGCCCGGGCAGGCGGTGCCATCAAGGTCAAGAGGCCAAGGAAAGAGGGAAAAGGGGAAAACAAAGGACATGGGCTAAAGCGGGGCATGTGGGATGTTAACGCATATCCGAAGAGCTCTTTCTCGATCCCGAACACCTTTCGAGGAGACTCTGTATCATCATTGGGACATTTATTACACTGCTCCCAAAGATAGTACCTTACAATTTTGGGTACGTACGAATCTCCATCAAGATATGATAGATAACTATTTTCACCACTACGGTTGATGAAAAAGGTCTTTTCCACAAAGAATCAAAATTTCCGTGCATTTCTTTCTCATCCTCCAAGATTGAAAAACAACAGAGTCTGCATTTGGAAATGAAGCGACTTGATTTGAAGTAGAAGATTTTCTTTAAGATTTGATGATCTCACAATGTGATCAACCACCTTGCTCCATTCCTCTTCTAGCCTAGCTGGTACATAACCATTTTTCAATAGAATTTGCATGAAAGGTCTTGAAGATAGTCTTTGGCCAAATGTAGGTGGCATCTCAGCAAGAGAAGGAGATAGGCATCTTAAGATATACCATATGGAAAGAATGGAAAGGAGACATTCTTATAGCTCGTGAGTAATCCGATCAGCATTACACAACGAAATCATACAATGCTTTGTGGATGAGTTCCTTCGGGTTTTCATCTAATGAGCTTTCTAATTGAAATGAGTAAGTGTGAGTTCTTGTGCTAGAATCGGCTTGCCCATTGCCTTTCGGGATAAGAATGATGAAACCAAGACTTGTTGGAATGAAGGGATTGATGCCAAATCCAAGCAAAACTCCCATACTCATGTGATGAGAAAGAGGCATTGTTAGCAAACAATTTTGTGAGGTACACAAACAATTAGATTTTCTTTAAGGAACTTGCACAATGATTACGAGGTTACTTTCTTGATTGGAGTGGCACCCACAGTAAAATAGTCTGAGAAAAAGGGAAGACGTAAGGTGAAGTGGAAGGAAGAAAGGTCTCCAATGAAGTCAATTTCTCAACTCTAAAAGGTTCTTCAGATCACTATGATTAAGGGAAAGAATGCTAGATTCCTACAGTGACGACTTAATGTAAAATGCAATGCTTCAAAAACACCCACTATATGAATCGAAAGAGAGTAGGCCAATAGTGTACTGATCACAAAAATGAATAAGCGCACAACAAAAAGATATGAAATGTCATCTAACGTATGATGCTATGGAAGGATTCTAACAACTTTATCAAGTAGTGATTATCAACATAGTTTGGAATACACCATCAATACCTTTCTTATATATGAGTCGTTATCCATGAGGTTCTTCTATCTTTTGATGGAGGGTTCAATTCTCAATTTTTGAATTTCAAAATGTGGGGAATTCACCAGGGCCTCAAGAAAAGCAACCCTGGGTACCATTCATGATTTAACTCACCTATCAATGGGCAACTTTGAAGAGGATCTTCAAACCTTTTCACATTCAAGTTTATAGCATAAAGTTTTCCGCGATTAGTGGCAACAGAGCTCCTTCCTCGCACCAACATGGTAATTATAATGTCCAAGTTTTACTCCTAAACTTTAGCTATGAAGTACCTGACTCCCCAACTCTTGGTGAGTCAAATGGATTTAAACATGGTGTGGGAACTCACAAAGAAGAAAGGGCTAAGGGAGTTACAATATTACATAGTGCATAAAATGAAAATCATCTCGTGAAAAGCATAACAAAATAAATTTGTGGCATTTTAAGCTCATGTTCCTTTAATGGACAGTTTCATAAAAGCAATGGGATCTTTCAATGCCCTCCCCGTTCTGGGCCAAAGGAAATGGTCGACATTTGTGAGCGGAGGCGTACACATGATGAAATATTTTTTGAAATCTATGAAATACTGGATAGGAGCGCAACATGGATCAATAAGCGGACTTCAAGTAAATGTCAAGATGTCCCTTGATAGACTCCTACTGAAAGTCCATGAAATGGAATTCCGCATCATCATCCTAAGGATATCCCTTGGTTTTATCAAGCCAAAAGATTTAGTTTAACCTTCTTAGGAAATTTTTACATCACGAAGAAGTGAATGAAGGACTTTTACTTCAGGGTGGGTAAGGATTCAATGGCCTTTACCATCTCTCTGGGTCATTTTGGTTCCTTCTCTTTTGAGATGCGTAACAAATTTCCTTCAACTTCAACAACTTCTTGGGATTTAATGAAATCCCGAATTACCAATCTCATGAGGTTTTATTCTAAATGATCATCCATGGATCAATCCATTGTTTTAGAGAAAATGGCTCAAGTCATCAAATATACCACTTATGAATTTGCCCATTAGGGACATGCCAAGTCCATAGCTCTTTGAAAGGTTGCTTATCGACACTAAAATTTTTCCTCCGTAATTTCTATTTCATTAATGTATGTATTAGGGATGTTGTTAAGTATAATTAGTAGTAAGCATCTGATAGAAGATAACGGTGCCAGTGACGGTGCCGCCAATAATGTGGAGTACGGTAATAGTCAAAAGTACAATAGGAATGTTGTAAAAAGTAAATATTTGTCGTAAGTGGGTGGTAATGTTAAAATGTCAAAGTTGGGGTAATAGAGAAGTAGGGTCTACATGATTAGGAATTAGAAATATTATATTGGTAATAAGGACAAGGAGTGAGGTCATAAATATTTTGTGTATTTTATTTGTAAAAGTCTAAAAATGTGGAACCCATGTGAAATGATAAGGTTTATCTTATCTTAAAAGATAAGCTTACATGTAAGATAAGAGTTAAGGTATGGAATATGATTCGTCAGTGGATTTCTTATCCTATCTTAGAGATAAGATGGATAAGCCTGGAAGTTCTATAAATAAAGAGGCCACCCCCTCATTTAGCATAGAAGGAAGTAGTGAGAAATATTGTAGGAAGTGTGCAAAGGAAGCCATCGGTTTAAAGTGTATTGAAGAAGCCATTAAGAGGTGTAATTGTAAAGTTTCTCCCATAGTCTTTGAAAGGCAAAGTGAAGTCAATAACAGTGAAGAATCTCATGGGTGATCATAACATTTCATGTTAATATTATAATTTACTTTGATATTTCAGATTTGTCATCATTCGTCTTATCATATAATCGATGGTATTCTTGTGTTATGTTGTTGTTTTAGACATCCACCAAACTAAAGGTTGTGCATTAGTAAATAATCATAGCACGAGGAGTTCTGGTGAAGAATTATCATAGTAGTGCCGGATTGGTGATGACATTTTGGTTCCATTGCGGGACCATTCCTCGTTGGTGGATTTTCTCGGAGAGATATTCCACTTAGTCAAAAATCATTTGGAGGGTAACCTTATTTTTACTTGTGCATAGTAGTTACCATGGTAAAGATAAAGTCATTTTTGGTAAAGTCATTTTGGACTGGTGAATAGTATTTACCGCAATAAAGTCACTTTTTACCGTGAATAGTATTTACCGCAAAGAACTTCACTTTTTACCGTGAATAGTATTTACCATAAAGAATACCACAAAGTCATTTTTACCACAGTAAGTCAAGTTTACCATAGTTTACCGTGGTCATTTCTATTTTCTATTAAAGTCATTTCAGTATAGTGATTACAATTATTTGTGCACATAAGTCTTGTTGATTGTACTTTGTGGGTTGGTATTTCACGGTGGTTACTTTTGAAAATGGGAAGATTCCTATTTTTTCAGCTCAATCTAATGAAGATGCTTCTTCTTTCATTCAAGAGTTTAAACGATCTTGTATTTGTAATGGCCTTATAAGAAGGGAACAATGGACTGAATTTTTCCTACCTTTTTGGATGGTTCAAGCCCTTAGGTGGTTTGAAACACTAGGTGATAATGTGAAAAACTCATGGGATTTATTAACTCCGAAATTTTCTTGAAGAATTTGGTGAACAACATAATATATGCAGATCTCATGATCGATATCACAAAGCTATCCCAAGGAGAGAAGGAGAAGATAAGGGATTATCATGCTCGTGTTCTAGAGCTAAGGAGGAAGCTCGATGCCCAGATCCGGAAGGAAGGATTAGCGGATGGGTTGATGAATGGTGTGGATAATCTCCTCTGTAAGCACTTCATTCTTGGGATGAAGCCGAGATCAAACAACGAGTGAAGTATGACCACCTAGCTACCATTGAACAAGCAAAGGAGATTGCAAGAAGGCAAGAAGAAAGCATGGAAGAGGAGCCCAAAGAAATTGTTGCTAAAGTAGAGCCTACACCAGCACCTTTGGTCCAGAATCCACAACCACTCTTGGTGAGCACAAATATTTCTCCTAGTACATCTATTGAGTATGAAGATCTGCTCAAAAGATGGGTCAGTTAACTATTAATCTTCTTCAAGGAAAAGAATTTAGTTCTCAGGGAGGAGATAGAGGTCCAAAAAGAAATATTTCT
The DNA here is from genome assembly GCA_018340775.1 of Taxus wallichiana var. yunnanensis. Classification (NCBI taxonomy): domain Eukaryota; kingdom Viridiplantae; phylum Streptophyta; class Pinopsida; order Cupressales; family Taxaceae; genus Taxus; species Taxus wallichiana. The sequence continues at coordinate 643,554,826 of CM031236.1, forward strand.
GAAGTTGTATGTTATGGTTGTTATAAAAAGGGTCATTATAAGTATAATTGTCCAGATAGAGCTTCTACATCCGGTAAAGGAGATAATGATAAAGGAAAAGCACCCGTGAATTCTTTTGATGTAGTAGATAAGAGCAGTAAATAATGAAGTAGATGTGTTTGTAACAAAAAGAAAGAAAGAAAAAGATAATCAAGATGGAAATGATCCTAAGAAGATGAAAGGAGAAACTAGTAAGAAACATAGGAGAAGAAAGTTGGGTGTGCAGGATTTTCTGATTTCACGGGGGCAAGGACCATACTCCATCTTGGAAGATCTGTCCAAAAGGCCTGCAAATATTACATATGGTCAACTCTTGGCTATGTCTTCTGAGAAGAGGCGGGAGCTGCAAAGTGGACTCTCAATGCTCACGAAGGAAGGAGGTTGAGGTCCCCTATTTTGGAGGAAGAGGCGGATCCCTATGCTCCACAAGCTGAGGTATTATGTAATGGTATTTCAATTCATGATGTCTTAGTTGATGGAGGTGCTGCAATTAATGTAATGACCGAGTCTGTAATGAATATGTTGGGTTTAAAAATTGATCGCCCTTCAACACTTATGTTAAGGTCATTAAATAAAGGAAAACTAAACCGAAGGTGTAGTTTCAAATGTGGAAATATCTCGTTATGGGTGTCAGATGTGTGGTAGACTTTGTGTGATGAAAAATGGTACTGCGTTGTACCCAATGTTCATTGGGAAGACCATGGCTAAGGAGAGTTCATGCAAGAAACTACCTGGAATGAAGGTTTCATGACACTTGGACGTGGTAGAGAGGGTGAAGATAAAACGTGATCCTCGACATCATAAGGTAGAACCTCGGGATTCAAGTGATGAAACTGATGATTGGACATCCTCTGATTACTCTAGTACCAGTGAAGTGGACACTGAAGATGAAGAAAGTGAGGTTGATGTTTCAGTCATGGATATCCTTCCAATCACACCAACTCATGACCCCATAAAATTATCTGAAGAAGAAGTTGATGATCGTCTCCAACAAATAAAGATTGGTGATGCTGTGATGGAGAGTGAGAAGGAATCCTACCTCCAGCTCTTTCAAAGGTACATACACATATTCACTTTTGATTACAAGGAACTCCATCAAGTAAGTTGGGTAGAACATTCTATTGAGCTGGTAGATGGTGCTAAGCCTATAAAGCAAATGCCATATAGAATGAATCCTAATTTTTCCAAGACTATAAAAGAAGAAATAGATAAGTTAGCTTGATGCGGGATTCATATTTATTTGTGGAGAATTCAGAATGGGTTTCTCCCATTGTGATCTCAATAAAAAGAATGGGAAGCTACGCATTTGTGTTGATTACAGGAAGCTCAATAAGGCAACAAAGAAGGATCATTACCCTCTTCCATTTTCAGATCAGATCTTGGACGAAGTAGCTGGCCAGGAGTGTTATAGTTTCTTGATGGATATAAGCGGATACAACCAAGTTCGTATAGCATGAGAAAGATCATTTGAAGACCACATTCACCACTCCTTGGGAACGCTTGCTTATAGAGTTATGCCTTTTGGGTTGTGTAATGCTCCAAAGAACATTCCAGCGTTTGATGAATAGGGTGTTCGAACCCTACATTGGGAACTTCATCGAGTATTTCGGATGATTTTTGCATCTATGGGAGCAAGTTGGACCACCGCACTGAGATGGAGACAACATTTCAAAGGTTAGATGAAGCACAAGCCTCACTAAACCCTACAAAGTGTGTCTTTGGATGTTCTAAAGGCATTTTGTTAGGGCATGTCAGTATCAGAGATGGTATTGGCACTGATCTCGATAAAGTTTAAAAATCAAAGATTTACCATTTCCTATGAATAGAAGTAAGTTGAGATCATTTTTAGGCCATGTGGGTTACTATAGAAGGTTCATCAAGAATTTCTCAAAGATTACACACCACTAACCTAGTTCTTCAAGAAGGATGTTACTTATGAACCAGAAATAAGGCGCATGAAGCTTTTTGGACAATCAAGGAAGCCCCGGTGTCTTCACCTATTTTGAAGAATCCAGATCGAGCAAGCCATTCATTGTGTACACCTGATGCCTCGGATGCAAGCACTAGGAAGTACTTTGAGCCAAAAGGATGAAAATGGGAATGAACATCCAATTTACTTTGGGAGCAGATAAATGAGCAAAGTGCTTGAGGTAAATTATACCAGAATAAAAAAGAGGCTTTAGCTATCATTTTTTTGTAAAGAAGTTTAGAAATTACTTGCTAGGGCAAAAATTTATAGTTGTAATAGATCATCGAGGCTCTAAAATATATTGTAAATAAGCCTAACCCTGATCAGGGAGGATAGCAAGATGGATAATTTTACTACAAGAATTTGAATTTGATATTATAGATAGGCTAGGAAAGAAGCATGTCAACGCAGATGCACTCTCTCGAGCCTATGATGGTTTAGGATCATCTTGTGATGATGATGATTTCCGATGTAGCATTGTTATCCTCGACACAATCCCTAGTGAATACATAGATATTTGGAATTATCCGAATGAATTCAAGTTTCCGATGGTGCCAATGCAAAGACTAAGAGAAAGATTACTCAAGCCACCATCCATATTCTATTCTCGCATGGAGTATTATTTCGAATAGGACCTCGATGGATAGACAAGAGGGCAAAGCTGGACGTGATCAAGGGAAGGAATGCTAGAAGAATTCCACAATGGTACATGTGGAGGGCACTTTCTGACAACTTACAAAGCAAGAAGGATCTGGATGCAAAGTTATCACCGGCCCACTCTTTTTAAAGATTGTTATAATTATTGTAAGACATGTGATATTTGTCAAACACATGGTAACCGTAAGACTTCATCAGCTCCATTATGCCCTATTCTTCCACTTGGTCCCTTTGAAAAGTGGGGAATAGACATTGTAGGTCCACTTCCAACTACCTCACGCCAAAATAAGTATATTGTGAGTTACGCATTATTTAACCAAGTGGGTCAAGCTAGGCCATCAAAACAACTTCCGTGGATGAAGTGGCAAGGTTCATATATGAACACATTGTCACCAGATTTGGTTGTCCATTAGAAATTGTAACAGATCAAGGAAGCCACTTCATTAATGAGGTGGTAGAAGCCCTAGTCAATAAGTTTTCTATTAAGCATGGGAAGAAGGCAACAACATACAAGCCAAGCACAAATGGACAGGTGAACGAAAATTTTTTGTGTTGTGTCAAATTCTAGCAAAAGATGCATTTATGCCTTGCAGTGCATAAATGGGATAAAAGGATTCATGCAAAGATTTGGGCATATAGGGCAACATCAAAGTCAGCAACAGGATACTCTCCATTTCAGTTGGCTTATGGCATTGATCCAGCTTCTTCCTATTGAGTTTGATATTTCCACTATGAGAGTTATGAAAATGAAAGGATGGATGAAAGTGATTCAAGAAAAGAAAGGTTGGTACATCTTCATTTGCTAGAGGAAATGAGGGAAATAGCGAAAGGATACAAGCCATAAGAAGAAAATGAAGCAGTAAGGAATACTTTGATCAAAAGATCCGTTGGTCTCCATTTCATGTGAATGACTTGGTTCTAGTATATGATTCCGTATACAAAAAGAAGACAGAGAAAATTTCTTCCAAAATGGATGGGGCCCTACAAAATAAAGAAATTATGTCCATGAAAATGGTAATGCACCGACCGGAGGAATTGGATGGCACTCCCATTACGAAATGGGTCAACCACGACAAGTTCAAGATTTTCCAAGACTGTATTAATAGTCTACTCCGAGGACGGAGTAGAAGCTAGGAAGGGGAAGATGTCGACACTAAAATTTTCCTCCGTAATTTCTATTTCATTAATGTATGTATTAGAATAGGATGTTGTTAAGTATAATTAGTAGTAGCGTCCGATAGAAGATAACGACTTTCACAAGACGTGGTGCCACCAATAATGTGGAGTACGGTGCAAAGTCAAAGTACAATAGGAATGTTGTAAAAAGTAAATATTTGTCGTAAGTGGTCCGGTAATGTTAAAATGTCAAAGTTTGGGTAATTAGAGAAGTAGGGTCTACATGATTAGGAATTAGAAATATTATATGGTAATAAGAACAAGGAGTGAGGTCATAAATATTTTGTGTATTTTATTTGTAAAAAGTCTAAAATGTGGAACCCATGTAAAATGATAAGGTTTATCTTATCTTAAAAGATAAGCTACATGTACGTATAAGAGTTAAGGTATGGAGTATGATTTGTCGGAGTGGATTTCTTATCCTATCTTAGAGATGAGATGGATAAGCCGGAAGTTCTATAAATAGAGAGGCCACCCCCTCATTTAGCATAGAAGGAAGTAGTGAGAAATATTGTAGGAAGTGTGCAAAGGAAGCCATCGGTTAAAGGTGTGTTGAAGAAGCCATTAAGAGGTGTAATTGTAAAGTTTCTCCCATAGTCTTGGTGAAAGGCAAGTGAAGTCAATAACACTTGAAGTACCTCATAGATTACATCCACCAAACTAAAAGTTTGTGCATTAGTAAATAATCATAGCACGAGGAGTTCCCGGTGAAGAATTATCTTAGTCTTTGGATTGGTGATGACAACTCCGGCGTTGATCAAGCCAAAAGGCATCCTCCTGTAAGCAAAGGTACCCCATGGGGTTATGAAGGCCGTCTTGTGTTGATCCTCCCAGATTACCTCAACTTGATTATATCCTAAAAATCCATAGAGCATGGATAGCATTTCTGATCTAGTGTGATCTGTAACACCTGATCCATGATAGGCAAGGGATAGTTGTCTTTTAATGAAGACTGATTCAGGTTCGAAATCAACACAAATCTGGATTTCGCCATTCTTCTTCCTGATAGGGATGATGTTAGCAATCTAGGTGGAGTGATGGATTGGAAAAATAATTCTGGCATCTAACATTTTTTGAATTTCCGCAAGGATAGTCCCTGAGATCTTGGGATTGTAATGTCTTTGCTTCTGCCTATAAGGTTTTACATCAGGCTTCAAAGGAATACTATGCTATACGTCTTTGGGCTTGAAGGATTTTAAATCTGCATAGGACCAGGCTAAGACATCTATGTATCTCTTCAGAGTGAAGTGAATTTTCTTTCTCCTCAGGGGAACAACATTTCCCAATATTCACCATCGAGGTTGATCAGACGAACCTAGATGACTCTGATCTACTTCGAGGAAGAAGCTCCTTCAACTTGTCTCTTGTTTTGAATAAAGCGGTCATGCTTGTCAAACAAACCCTCCAAGAGAAACCAAACATTTGGGTATCTTGTTGCTTTTAAGCTGAATAAACTCACCGTCAACCTCTTGATATGGATCTGAAATAGATTCATGGAAGGCTGATTCAACCTTCAAAGTATAGCTCACTAAAATTGTCATCTTTTTCTAGAAAATTCAACACTTGTTGATCATCATTGAACACTTTCCAATGAGCCGCATTATCTGGGATACTGGGACGATACATGATCTCAATGGTTTATGTATCTTGTTTTGAACTCTGGGGTGAGGGAGAAGGAGGGATGCGGACATGGCCAAAGAATCAGCCCAGTGTCGTTATAATCTCTCAAAATCGCTTGATGGAGAATGCATCAAAGCACTCTATATTATCCCAAACTTTGTTCTTGTAATGTCTCAAGTGATCATTTTTAACTTGATGATTCCTCGACCTGATTGGACAATCAGCTCGTCCCCTTGAACCTTGAGATTTTGAATTCCCTTCAGCATGTCGGCCATTTCTAACCCTAAGAAGCAGAGCTTCATAGTCATGCATGCCGTGTTATTAGTATTATCAAACTGCAATTTGAAGGTGGAAGGGAAGATCTCAGAATTAGGAGATATAAGAACTACACCAACGCCCGATCCGGTGGTTGAACAGCTACCATCAATTCGAGGTCCAAATAGCATTAGGATCTTTTTTCTCGCGTCATGCCCGGTAGATTCTACGATGTCATGAAATAATTTCCAAAATTAGTGTCTTCGAAAAGAATTTGAGCCTTAGGGTCATACGATTTAGTTACTAAATATTTTCCCGAGGTTCGGGATGGAGAACATGATAAACCCTGTTCTTGGAATCGGCCTTGGTCCAGTCCATATTAATCTCTCCTCCGACGTCTTTACAAAATCCTCTACCCAAGATGATACCGTAAGCTGCAGGGATGTCGGCAACTAGAATGGTCATTTTCACTCTCTTCTCTGGGAAGGCAACGAATGCAAACTGTGCATCTTTGATTTGACCAATCAAGGGAACTTGTTTGGTTTCCATGGAGTATGTTTGTCCATATGACTTAGTCAAAGTAAGCCCAAGGCGTGAAGGCTACTTTGCGGGCATAACATTTTCGGAGGCCCCTGAGTTGATGATGCAATTGTTGAGTTTAAACCCATTTATTAGCAAAGACAAATAAAATGGTTCAATCTTTCCTGATGAAGAAGTATAGGTCAGATTGTTGTAGGTGGGGATTGAGTAGATTTGGCAAAAGACCTTTTGAAGGTGGGGAATGGTGGCTTTACTTATAATGAATTTGGCGTAGTTTTCAAACTGCTCAGATTTATTTGAAGGTATGCACTCGTCGACATTTGGATCTTGGTTCTTTTACATGATCGATAATGTCAAAAGTAGAATAAGAAGGGTGATGGTAGGTTTAGTTCCCTAATCATGTGAGCAAGTGAGGCATGACCTTAGGAGAAAGAGAATGAGGAGAAGTTGTTACCTTTTGGTGACTTCTCTTTTAGTTTGCGCTGAAATAGGAGCACCTCTCTTAACTATGGCTATGGGAGGTTCCTTGTTCTTCTCCTTGGGGCTTCCAAGAGGTTTTCTTGGATTCAGATTGGGATCGAGTGAAGACAGGAAAATCTTGGTCATCCAGTGCACATCCATCTTCTTCGTATTCCAAATACCCAATGCTTTTGAGTCACCACTGAATCGAATCATAAGACTCATCGGTGTATCCACGAAGCTTTAAAAGCTTCGGGGGAATCTTGTTCTTCGAGTTACTCCTCTTCAACTATTTCTACTACCGCGTTAATGGGAGGAGCTTCAATTACGATCTTGGTCAAGAGGAGTTAAGCTGTGGCTATATCTTGCGGGTGCACCATATCTTTGTTATTGAAATTCTGTCTAGGGATATCCTGATACGGAACATTGCTCACCTGCTGGGACATTTGCTTTTTTAAAGCAATCAAATCATTAGCCATCTTTTGAATCATAGGGTCAGTATTACCTTGGGAAGAACCTTGATTTTTAGGCTTGGGTGCATCTTTCCCTGATTCTTAGAGGCCAAAATGAGATCATCTTCTATTTCAATAGCCGTTGGTGAGCGATAGCCAAATCTGGGATAGCTGACCTTCTTAATAGGAATCTCACATCGGGAGGTTGAACATTAATGAAGAAGCGTTTCGATTTTCAGAGTAGCATGGCTATTTCAGGAATCTTTCAGATCAGCTTGTTGAACTTTTCCACGAAGTCCCGCATGGGTTCATGTGATTCCTTCTTCATATGAGTAAGTTATGCTAACAAAGCATGAGAATCTTCGGCTGGTTTGAAACGTGCTTCGAATCTGGTTCTCATGGTAGCCCAGTTTGTGATGCATGCATTTGGAAGGTGGTAAAACCATTTGGCTGCTGCACCGTGTAATGTTTCAACGAAGAGTTGAACGAGACATCTTCGTGAGCTACTCCAAGGACACCGCATGCTACGAAGAAAGATGCAATGTGTTCATCAGGATGCTGCTTCCCATCACCATTGAACTTGGGAATGTTTTTTTGTGATCCATGTGGTAACTCGTGCAATGGCGGAGTTAAAGAAAGAGGACCAATAGTTGCGCCCCAGGGCATAGGTTGTGCTGCCATCCTTCTAAAAAGAGTGCGTATAGGGATCCGAAGTGTCAAACAAGAATAACGCACGCTAATACGTCAAGTTGCAGACGCCTTCTGTTCTACGGGGGATCCGGTTTCTCCCGCAAAGGTGAAAACTTCTGTTTCGGGTTGGAAATAACGCAGTTGGGGGAAAGACTGAAATTATGCTATTGTAGCAATTCAAAGAGTGGATCAATTTCACCCCAAGCTCCGTGGGACGAGTGAGATATTTCCGGCAAGCTTGAACCAAGAAAGAGATCTTGCTGAAAATAAGGCAACATACGGAGTCGCTTGAGACACCAAGAGGATAAGCTAATACTATTAATCCTTATTCCCAGTGCCGAGTCACTCAAAATATGTTGGTGAATATTTGTCAAGTCAAAATATGAGGTTCAAACTATAAGAAGCAATACGTAACG